>OY979716.1:119846262-120026262 GCA_963855995.1 Muricea muricata
TCGTTTCACGCCCCTTCGGATGTATCTGGCTAAGAACCTCCGTTCTCCATATGTAACTTTTACTTAAAATATATGTTATACTCTGTTTTACAGACAAATGTCTCATTATATGGCATCGGAGAGGAAGATAACTTGCTCAAGAAAAGTAAATATGGCAGTGTGATGAGTCTTGCTCAGAGATACGTAGGTTTAATCCAAAACATGCAGCCACGGGGCCCTTATTACCTTGGTAAGTTTAGCACGCTGGCAATTTTCGATCAATTTCTGATAGTGTGTGTAATAAGCTTGGAATTATATGCACCAAATATTTTTCTTGGCGTTGTTCTCTACCGAGAGGAGAGCCAACTTGTGTTGCATTGCCTACTTTTACAGGAGTTTGATACGATGATGTTGCATCCTGAAATATTTGCTTGACAGAAAATTCCTGAAATGCCCATAATGCTTGTTTCGGTCCCCGCGGAAAAACGCAAATTTTGTACAAACATGAAAACAAGTTGTAACAACTTTGCTCAAAAGCTGTTGACAAGTTGTCTTGTTTCAAGATGTTGGAAGAAAATTTTCAGCGAAACTGTTAATATCTTGTAATAAGCTTGGTAGTACGGTCATAAGGTTGTTTCAACATAACTGGTGCAGTCGTAAATGGGTATTAAAGTTGACTGCATCTGATTAATTTTGTGCTCCTTGTACTCCTGATACAACATAACGCCACTGGTTGGGTTAGGCAGCTGAACGTAGTCTTCGACATGATAATGTCATAATTTAACGTCATATTCTAACATGACAAAATTTTCACACTACTGTATGCGATGCTGTTACTTATTGCACAAGCGAACTAAGCTCACAATTCGATGAAATTATTTTCATATTATGAATACTTAATTTCTGAAATAAATTTTCGTGAACATATCTTAAAGAATTATAAGTCTACGCGACGTTTTCTGTGTTTTGTTCACTTGTTTTTATCTTAAAATGAAAATATCTGTGTAGGCGCGGTATTTTACGTGGGCGAATTATAGAAGATTTATTGCGGTAAATTCATATTCACATTTTGAGGGTGAAGTATTATTTTGAATTGAGAAATAAATTTCACTTGCGCGAAATAAAAGGTGTATTTGACATTCCTTCGTAACTCGAGCCTTCTTGGGATAGTTAAAGATCCATAATGTCCGATAGTTGCAACGCCTAAAATTGGAATATTTTTCGACTATTTGGAAATATTCGGAAAAATCCGTGTCTCCATATACCCCACTACCGACAGTTAAAATACAAGCGAACTCAAATCTCAAGCTTTATTTTTATTAGTCAGTCCATTCCATGTACAACTCAGAAACCTTCATTACTTGTACACAGTTTGTTGTTAGTCGCCTACATTAATGATATGTTCCAATCCTTTTAGCGGGCTACTCTTTCGGTGGGGTGGTAGCTTATGAAATGGCTTGTGAATTGAAAAGAAAGAATGAAACTGTTGCGATGGTGTTCATGGTGGATACGTATTCGTGGTTTCCCAAAGGTTTGCCACATCACAGCGAATACATCGGCAAATATACAGAAAAAAATTTGAAGAAAATGCAAACGTATACGGCAAGTTGTATTCTAGCTTTCTCTTTGTCTCCATTTTAATGCCTAATGTATCAAATGCAAACACGGGCGTTAAACAACTTTGAACTGACGAATGGCATTTTCAAATGGATAATGTCAAGACCTTTTTATCTGGTATTTGATATCCATTATGCTACCGTTCCATCGCTAATGTAATTAAACTTTATCTTCAACGCCACAGTCTCCTAGCTTCATTTGGAAACACTTTGCCGGGTAGTGTAGTTGTCGCCCTTCGTATTTTTTCTTAACGTTCTGCTTGTTCAAACTTAAAAAATACTAACAGCACAAAAAGAAAAATGTAACCAGCCTTGTTGCCACTGTCAGTTGATTTTGTTATTAGTCATTCAACAAAAATTTACTATTACGATCACTCATCAGTGATCGCTATCATGATATCCCACATATTTGAGGTCAGTGAGGATGACCACCTCTCCAAAATGGAATTAAAAACCCTAGCCACGTGGATTAAAATGCTATTTGCATGATAACTTTTGACTCCACGTTTATTCAACATCTTATATCATCATCTAAGAATCTATTTTTGAAAACTTATTTAAAAAGTGAAAAACGTTAAATGTTTGGTGGCTGCTATCTTTTTTCATGCACTTTTTTCGTAAGTCACATAGTGCTGCGTATGAGCAGCACATTAATTACTTTCAACAATAAAAATGCTCTGTTTCAGCCCCACAGGTCTTTAACGTTTTGCACCATAAATCTCCATAATTTCCGCTACGTACGTGTAAGTAGTTTCCGAGCGTTTTCATTCCGAATTATTTCAAAAACCTCCTAACTTGTTCACATAATTTAATGAAAACCTGCATGAGCCTCGCTTAAGGACAAACTACATGCGATGAGAATTGTTATACTTCATATCGTTTTAATTTTGACTGTTAATTTTTGTTTTCTTTACCGTGATAATCCTTCAACATCCAACACTTAGAAATAGTAGACTTTCTTCTGGGTGTTCAACCAAATAAAAAATATTCAGATCCAATATGTTTCGAGTTGCATTTAGCTATTAATTTAATTCTAAATTTCAATAAAAAAATAGACAATTAGCTTATCCTTTTATTTCTTAGTGGTCAACTTGTTATGTTCCGCTATACAAAATCAGTGCAGTTAAGTCATAGTCAGGTAGATCATTTGAGTCACCCCTGCAGTGTGTATAGTAGCACGCAATAATAAATGAGCGTGTCAATATTTTTTCAGACCAGAGAAGTAGTTGAAAGAATGGCCTATGCTGGACTTGGTATTCCAAAAGATGAAATTGAAAATTTGTATAAGGAATTAGAAGACAACGAGAAAGTGATAACAGCTTTGGTGGATCGAGCAACAGAAGAAAACGTGACGTTTCCTTTGAAAGAGACCGTTGATACTCTGGTCTACGAATTTAAATCAGCTGCAAAGGCTCATGTTGACTGGGAACCTTCTAAGGTATTTGTCGTTCTCGTTTTACAGTTATGTAAGACTGAATAAAGATGAGAATGTGCATCCATATAATTGTTTTCTACCCAACAAATTCCTTCTGAAATCGATTCTAACAACAACAGCTTTCAAAGGAACTTAGTCGAGCAGAACATACCCCCCCCCCCCCATTTTGACGTTCTAGCTCCGGCCCTGCTTTTAACAACAATTCGCAATGTAAAATACAAACTAATTTTAGAACGTTAAAATGTTAGGCAACATTTACCTGCGTAAACATTTGCGTTTACATAAAATTTGTACCACAAAAATATACTCCGAAGTAGAAATTCATAGTTATTTAATTAATTTTGGGCTCTGAGTAAGTACATAGTCAGAAGAAGTTTAATTAAAGGTGACAATAACCCACTTGTGATTGGTTCGGCTTGATTGTAAAACATCAAAAATATGCAAAAGCGCCTCCGTTTGCCCGTTCGAGTTGCAACATTGATGACAAAATTCTTTATTATTTGCAAATTTTGATTTTTAAAAATAATAAGTATTATGCAAAATTAAATTAGTGTCATCTACTATACCGTAGATTACTAAGACATGGGCTTAGATTAAGGATACATAGACCTGCAACTGTATATATATATATATATATATATATATATATATATATATATATATATATATATATATATATATATATATATATATATATATATATATATATATATATATATATATATATATATAGCACAAGATAAGAAACACAAGTTACTTCATCGAAATTTCAGCCTCGTCCCCAGGCCCAACCGTTACCGTTGCGTGCCGTTGTGTGGGTATTGCGTGGAAAACACAGTCGGAAACGCGCGGTCGGGCCTGGCAGAAAATGCAGAAAAAATGTATGATTTAACGAAAAAGTGGTAAGATAGTATTTTATTGATTATTTCGTTTTCCAGTCGCGTGTGTTGGCCATACATGTGTTTGATAGATGGAAGAGATTACCGAAAGCCTTAAGAAATCTAATCTCGAAGCTGCTCTTCTTCGCTTATATCGTTGAGGGGAGTTTCTTTTAAACTTGGCAGTTGCTGCTCCACGCATTCCTCCATCTTGAATTCATTTTCTGCCAGGCGCTTTCGCTCCCTTCCCCCCTATTTTCTCCTCGCGTGTTTCCCGCGCACATTCACGATATTAAATCTATATATACAATCCTATACACTTTTCCTGATTAGAAAATTAGAAAGCGCCTGGGAACGAGGCTATCGAAATTTTATTTACTACAGGACTGTTTCGTATGGCAAGTGTTGAACTTGCCACACTCATCAGGTAAATGATATAATATTACAACAGCGCGACGGAATATATGTACAAGGGATGCATAATTAAATGATTTGATCATGTTACATGTGGTCGTGAGAGTGTTATCGTAGTAGGAATTTCTTCCGGTGTCGGCATGTGGATATGAGTTCGTTACGTTTGTTGAGAGAGCTTAGTTCGGGGTGGCATATGATGATAAATTTTTCGGACATACATAGGTTACAGCGTTTGGTTTTATTAGAATATGGTTGTGATTTCTTTTAATGATTTTCCAGTTAATAGTATACGAGGTGTTAGAGCCTTTAATTTCCAGATGTGCTTACTTAGTTTGGTTGCGTTTCTCTTGGTTTTGTTACGGAAGGAACTGGTGTGGTTAAGGTAGCGGGTTTTGAAAGTGTTCTCAGTAAGGCCAACGTAGGTTTGAACTTCTTTCGTAGCTTTGTTTGTCACTGCGGCCTGGTAGATTACTGCTTTTGTTTGGCTTTCTCCTTGCAGTGGGCAGGCATCTTTCGCGCGGCAATTGCAATTTCTTGCTGTGACGGTGTTCATGTTGGCTTCTTTGCGTAGAATGGTTTTATTCTGCGACGAGATGATGCTTTGGACATTTGGCATACAACAATAACTTAGTTTCAGTGTGTTCCGGTTGAATATTTTGTTTAGCGGGTGGTTTTTGGGAAAGGATTCATCGATTGCTTTAAGGAATTTATGTCCGATGTTGGTTTTGACGTTTGAGTTGAAAGGAGGGTTGTACCAGGTAATATTACGGTTTCAGGTAATATATCAGCCACCGGTGTTATGCAATGGAGAAACAGTGACTCAGTCATTGAATGGTTCAAGAACATTACCAACAAATCCTCGCACTCGTTTATCAACTTCGACGTTGTCGATTTCTATCCATCCATCACAGACGAGCTTCTAAACAAGGCCATCACGTTCGCATCCAAGTATGACGAGATCACAGCGAAGGAAAGACACATCATAATTCAAGCTAAGAACTCCTTGCTCTTTAGCGAAACCGAAGCTTGGTGTAAGAAGGACAGTAGCTCGAATTTTGATGTGACAATGGGCAGTTTTGATGGTGCGGAAACGTGTGAACTGGTGGGATCTTACCTACTTTCGCATTTACCAACCGCATACAGAAACGACATTGGCTTGTACCGCGACGATGGTCTTAGCGCGTTTAATGTTTCACCCAGAGAGATCGAAAAGATCAAAAAAGAAATCTGCAAGGTATTCAACGACAACAAGCTCAAGCTAACTATTGAAGCAAACAAAAAATGCGTGAACTTTCTGGGCATCACTTTTGACCTCAGGTCCGGCACCTTTAAACCGTACACGAAGCTAGGCAATGTCCCTCAGTACGTCAACGTGCAAAGCAACCATCCTCCACGCTTGGCATAAAATGTAGCGAATTCGGCCAACTCGAGCGTAACAATTTTTTCTTGACGGCGCGCGTATTTTTAGGAAGAATGGTGCCTAAATTATTTCTTAAAAAATGCGTCATTTTAATACCGTTATGGGGCACTGCAGGTTATCTTTAGATAAATATAAACAATTGTGATCAACAGAGTGAGACGAGTGGATCAAAATGATACCAAGGTTGCCATAGTTACACGTATTGTTTTGCAGCGGTTGAGCATTCTTTGAGAACTATATCTTGAGAATCGCGCGTCGAAGTAGAAGACATGAAAATTGCCGAAATTTGGCTTCAAATAACTTTTGTATTTTAATCAATTCGTACAGAATTTATTCATCGTAACAAGCCTGTGGCTTTTATCTAAAAACGTATGTTTTTATTTTTTCGGATTTGGCATTTAAACGGCGACAAAGCGCTTTGAAATAAGAGCGCCGCACGCGAGTGTTGGACCTTTAAAGATTACAACATGCTGGCGTTATAAAGGACGAGGAAAAAGGTGGAATTATCGACCAGACAAGCGAAATGACTACATAATAGTTAGTGATCTATTTTCAGTACTTTATAGGATGATCGGGCAGTTGTTTATCTCCTCCAGCTGGCTATATTTATATTAATATTTGTAAACAATCTAGAATCTGTTCATTCAAAAGAATGTATACATGCTAACATATGTCACTAGACGACGCTGTACTTTTTCATAGTGAGATTAGGATTTTACATCCTCTTTTTTGTTTTATCTAGCCGCTAAATATTTCCAGGGTAATAAACTGTTATTGTGGTCTAAAAGATCATAAAATCTTCTTGCTTTTGTTTAGAATTAGAATAATTTTTACTGAGTATATTGCATAGTTCATGGTAAATGTAAAAATCCAAGGTTTAGGTGTAATTATGTCTGCTGATTGCATAAATACAATGTTTATACCTCTTGACTAACTGTTTTTTAATGTTTTCACTGAGTAAGTAGTTCAATTCAATCCCTTGCTATAGAATCTGCATTACTTCACAAAACTGAAGCAGGTGTATTTGATCCGAATATCCGTCAATTTTTTTAAAAAACCCAGTAAACTACAGCATAAGCCATAATGCAGCTTGATCTTACCATCAGGTGAAGAGTCTTTCTGAAGCCAATGAATAAACTGTCGCGTACAATGATCAAAGAATCGCAAGTCTTTTTGCAGGTTAAGGTCTTCGCAGTTATTTGACATTGTAGAATAACCTGCACTGTCATCAAATTGGAGTAAAAATAAGTAGTGCAATTCAAAATACTTAATGCCATGTAATGAAGTGCTTTTGATTAAAAAATCATGTCTTTCGTATATACTAAAAATACAAGGAATTGTTGTCAGACTACGGTCATGTATATCATACTCATTATAGTGTCAAGGTAGACAAATAAGCAAGTATGTTGTTTTAGTGTACTGTAGTTGAGTTTGCCTGATTGCCTTCCCCAATTTAACATAACTGACTGATCATGGATTACAAGTTCATAAAATAAGAGTATGTCACTTCCTGTTCCAGCAAAAAAATGCATTCTTGGTGTCACAACTGAATTTCTCACTGATTAGCCTGAAGCAGAATAAACATGCTCTTCTTAAAGTTGTCATACTAATTATGAATTACTGTTACCTATTTTAGAAAATATTTGCCACATCTTGCTTTAATGTGCCCCTAATGCTAAACTACATTTAAGAACAAATTGGCAAACATTTTCCAATCATGTCAGTCAGTATATGTGTTGTTTGCCAAACATTGGCAAACAACACATATACTGACTGACAAAAGAAAGATATTTACCAAACTTACTAGTCATTAATCTTATGTCCAATATCATTAGTTACCTCACCAAGCAGAAATCACTAGAGTAGGTTTGGTTAACAACAAAAATAGGTTCTTTTTGTCAATGATTTAGTGTCCAAGCTATAAATTCTGCTCAAATGCACATGACTTTATTTCAATATTTGGAATGATAGAAGCTGTCACCTTCTCACTGTCCGACAACAGATGAGGTAAGGGCATGCACCCAATTTTTCTGTTTTACTGTACATGTGTGTCAAATTTATTTAGGAAATTCTATTCCAAGATGATGCTTGTGCACAGTAGCCAGAGATATATCTGACTAACCTTTTAGTTTTGCAACCAATATGTATTAGCAATATTTGAGTAATAGTTGCAAGACAACACCGTGTCCACGCCATCTCCATACAACTTTAGCTGTATAGAATTAGACTTGGTGAAGTAACAAAATGTATTTTGAGTACACATTTTCCTCTAATTACTGACCAAACATCATTAGTTTATCACTTGATAGGTAAGTGGTCAGGAAAATAACAGAGTAGACTGATGTTAAAACAACAAACATTGTTCAAGTGGTGATTTTTTTTTGTATTTACCCAAATGGGCATTGTAACCACTGCAATGATTTCACATTTGATACCATAAAAGTATTTGATGATGTAATAACAGGACTAAAATATTAAAATGGTGTAGAAACTAATTTGTATCAAATATGAAAACATAACACAATGTGTTTTTGTAAAAAGTCATAAAAGAAGATTTTGGTATAATAAACTCAATTTATTCATTTATTAAATAGTGACAGCTACAATTCAACTCTAGTTTGTACATATTCACTCATCAATAAATAAGCAAAACATGCAATATAAATAAAACACTGATACATCTACACAGTGACAAGTCTTGAGCTTTATAAATGCAATATGCTAACCTGGCCTAATTATAGCAATAAACAAATTTTTAAAAATTCTTTTTAGAAGCAAGGCAAATAATGTAACAACGAGAAAGTCAAACCTGGCCAATAAGTTCATATACAAGCTAAACTAACAATAAAATGTTAAAGCACTTGAGATACATCAAGTGAATGGAGTGATCAAGTATCTTGATAAAGCCTATCTAATTTTCCTTTTCCACGTTTAAATCAGTTGAAGAAAGTATCCTCAGTTGCCAGCATGTGAGTAATCTTTTCCTCTGAAACAAGCAATTTTTATGCCCCTTATATGCTTTTTTCAAACCAGTGAGTCCGTGACAAGTTCCATTTAAAATACGATGTCCAATAAATTTATATTAATTCCTTTACGAGACAAATAAGCCATTCATCCTTTCAATGTATTAAGAACAGTACGACTCACAATGTGCAAACAAAATTCACACATGCTTGAATAGTTTCGAAAAAAAGTTGGGGTGCAATCTAACAAAAATTTTTAATCGCGAAAACATTCTTTTTTCCACTCATTAAATGCGCCATATTGAATTTTCCTACACTGTTGCGGACAACCGCTGAATCAAATGAATGACCAACTTGGCCGATTTCGCGTTACTTTATGCCAAGCGTGCTCCGTCCATTCTACGTAGAATACCTGAAACTATTAACCAGCGCCTTTCGAGAATTTCATCCGACAAGCAATCGTTCGACGCAAGTAATCGCCCATATCAAGAAGCTTTGAAAAAGAGCGGTTACAGCTACAACTTACACTACGATCCACAACCCGCACAAAAAACCCGCCACAGAAGCCGTAATATTACCTGGTACAACCCTCCTTTCAACTCAAACGTCAAAACCAACATCGGACATAATTTCCTTAAAGCAATCGATGAATCCTTTCCCAAAAACCACCCGCTAAACAAAGTATTCAACCGGAACATGTACATTGAAACTAAGTTATAGTTGTATGCCGAATGTCTAGGCATCATCTCGTCGCACAATAAAACCATTCTACGCAAAGAAGCCAAAAAGAACACCGTCACAGAAAGAAATTGCAATTGCCGCGCGAAAGATACCTACCTACTGCAAGGAGAAAGCCAAACAAAGGCAGTAATCTACCAGGCCGCAGTGACAAACAAAGCCACGAAAGAAGTCCAAAACTACACTGGCCTTACTGAGAACAGTTTCAAAACCCGCTACCTTAACCACACCAGCTCCTTCCGTAACAAAACCAAGAGAAACGCAACCAAACTAAGTAAGCACATCTGGAAATTAAAAGACTCTAACACCTCGTATACTATTAACTGGAAAATCATTAAGAAATCAAAATTTTGTATGCGCTAAATTCTATCCTCACGATAGTTTCTTTCACTGCATTTATCAATATATATATATATATATATATATATATATATATATATATATATATATATATATATATATATATATATATATATATATATATATATATATATATATATATATATATATATATATATATATATATATATGTCGTGTGATAATTTCTCGTTTTCAAGAATAAAGAGTGCTCAATACAAGACACAATTGTAGAGCATATGATAATAATAATAATTTAATACAATTTTTCAATTGAATAAGTTGCTACTTTAAGTTTCATGCAACAAGCAATCTTCAGGCAACATTACTAATACGGTTGAGCTGTTACGTTATACTATTCGCATTACGTTTGCTGACGCGTGTTCGTTTGAATCGTCCCGCGTGAAATTTGCGCGCATGCACGCATTTCGTGAAAAGTTCGCTACGTTTATTTAAACAAGACCTAGAATTACAATTACGGAGTATTTGCAATTTCTCTTCTAGACATAAATTGCAACTATTTCCTCCAGCTTTGATTGAACTTGCTCGGGATAAAATTGACCAGTATATACTAAATTGTTTCTTGTGTAACTTTAATTTCCAAACATGTTTAGAAAGTTCAGTATCATTCTCATGTTTGATATCTTCGAATGATGTCTTGTGATTTCTGTATCTATCCTTAAATGTTGTCGCTGTCATACCAATGTAGGTTTTTATGTCGTTGTCTTCTTTTGTTGTCACTTCAGCTTGGTAAACCAAATCTTTCGTTAAGCACATATTGTTAAGTGGACACTCGTTTGCATTTCTACAGTTGCAAAGTTGTTTACTGCTATTCTTTGTAGACTCTTGGGCAGATTTAGTTTCCCTCAGTACACGTTTATTATGGCTCGATATGACCCTCTTCACATTCTTCATACAGCTGTAACTAACTTTGACCGTGTTGCGATTGAAAATTTTATGAAGGGGCGAAGCTGCTGGGAAATGCTTGTCGATTAATTTCAGGAAATCTCTGGCGACGTTAGTTTGCACGTTTTTACTATATGGCGGGTTAAACCAGATAATGTTTCGTGTGCGTTTTCGTTTCTCGTTTTGCGATTGACTTTGGGTGGTAGGTGGTATTTCAGCAATCGGGTATTGAAGTTTGGTTGTATAATTACTCTGCTTCAGGGCGTTATCATAAGCGTGGGCAACAGAATCGAAGGCTTCTTTGTCAGATGATAAATTCGCAATTCTGCGGTTGATTGCTGCTGGGAGGTGTCTTGTTATTGATGGAGGGTGGTTAGATTCTTTGTGAATATACAATATTTCGTTATTTGGTTTTCTGTAGGGCTTGTATGAATCGTTAGCAAGGTTAAGCGTGATATCAAGGAAGTTAACAGTTTTATAGTTTACCTCTGCAGTGATCTTCAGTCCAAATTCCTGAAATGCAGAGCATAGATCTTTTCTTGCTTTATCTGCCAGGCGTGGACTCGTTCCTTCGATCAACGCTAATCCGTCATCCCTATAAGTAGTAATATAGGTACCGATCGACCCCCTTTTTTAGGGGTGTGCAGGGATGTGCACAAAGGGGTGTGCAGGGATGTGCAGAGGGGTGTGCACAAAGGGATGTGCAGAGGGGTGTGCAGAGGGGTGTGCACAAAGGGATGTGCAGAGGGGTGTGCAGGGATGTGCAGAGGGGTGTGCAGGGGTGTGCAGAGGGGTGTGCACAATGCGTTACGTACACAAGCCGTTACGTGCACCCCGTGACGTACGCTATAGTCGCGCTCTGATTGGTTAATGGTTGGCGTACGTATGCCCCGTGACGTACACCCCGTGACGTACGCCATAGCTATGCTCTGATTGGTTAAAACAGCGTACGTATGCCCCGTGACGTACACCCAGTGACGTACGCCATAGCTATGCTCTGATTGGTTAAAACAGCGTACGTATGCCCCGTGACGTACGCTATAGTCGCGCTCTGATTGGTTAATGGGTGGTGGTATAAAACTATATAAATCCACCGTCGAATCGAGCTTACATTATTATCGCGCGTCTTAACTTCTTGGCAAGAAACACAAGAGTCTTTTGTACGGAATCTTTTACTTGGATAATATGGCTCAACAACATCAGGAAAATATCTGGTAAGTTGATATGTTGTATTAAATTTTGGGTTTAAAGCAGTCATGAATTTGGTTTTATGTTTTAGGAGAGATCAGTTTATGGAAGAGCTAGAGAATGAGGAGTTGAATCGTGAACTGTGTGCGTTGGCGGTGGACGACATGTTTGGGTCATGGTCGCCAGAGATTCAAGAACAATTTCTTGCCGAGTGGAATGATTGGGAAGAACCAAACAAGCCTGACCATTGTTGTAATCAATGCGGTAAAAGGTTTACGCGTTCTACCACCTTGAGACGACATATTCAAACACTTCATTCTGATGAAAAACAATTTACTTGTGACAAATGTCAGAAGTCCTTTGCTACAAGAGATAAGTTGAAACGTCATGAAAAAATCCATGAAGAAAAAAACTTCGAGTGTCAGAGGTGTCATAAGAAATTTAGTCGAAAGGTATGATCTAGTTATAGTTTTGTTCTAGAGTGGGAGTAAGTTGTCGTAAGGTTGAAACTTGAACTTGAGTTTACTAACGTTGATTATTTTCTATTTCAAGGACAAGCTTAGCGAACATCTAAAGATGCATGAGCGACGAGGAGCCGAACGTGAATATACATGTAACATCTGTGGTGAAGTGTTTCGGAATATATTTCCGCTACAGGCTCATCAGCGGAATGTGCATCAAGTCGGTGGTGGGAAACGAAAGAGGACAGACACTACAACCCGAGAAAAACGGGCAAGAGTAAGCGAAGGTAAGTTGTGTCAGCTCTAATCAAAAAAATAATCGGGACTTGAAATTTGAAACTTTTACCTCTGTAGAGACATCCAACGGACCAGTTAGCAGTCGTAAACGTAAGGTGACTGAAACTACATCGACCCAAGTGAAACGAGCGAGAGTTAATGATGGTGAGCATAAAAATTGATATTATTCAAATATTTCTCTTCCTAGGAACTTCAACATCGGGTGCAGTTTATGTCAATTTTGCGAATCGCAGATGTTTAAAAAAACAATGTTCTTTTTTTTATCTAGGGGCTTCGACGGCCAATCCATTTCCTCAAGATCCCGTCTACCCACCAGCTGATGTACCGTCTACACTACATCGAGATCATTGGCGCACCATCCGAACCAGACAAAGTCGTGGCAATCGAATTCAGGATTGGTACAATTATCGCTTAAACTCGTTGAATATGGGCGAACTTGTTGGTGATGTCGAACGTATATTCCAAGACCAGACTACAGTGTTTAAACTTAACCTTTCTTTTGGCTTTGTACTGTTCAACAACGATACGGAACAAATGCAGTATCATCATTCCTCTGCAAATAACAATCGTGTGTTTGAGGCACCCTTTCTGATTCGCAGTCGTGAAGATTTGCAACAAGTACGTTTGGCGTTGGAAAATTTAGACGTGTTCGAATGGGCTCGACAACAACGTCCCAACTCCAAATGGATTGTTATGGACATTACGAATGCTACGTTTTATGTTACGAAACTTCGCGATCACCCTATTGGTCGTAGTACCCGTTTGCCGAAATACGTGTTGGAGAATCCCGCTATTATTTCACTAGACTGTAACGAACATACTGGCTTACCGTACGAGGACAAATTGTGTTTCTTCCGTTGTCTGGCTTTACACCGTGGATGTCACGCACACAATTTGGAACGCGACACGCAGCATTATTTTGAACGCTACGCTGAAGATGGGGATGATTTTGATGGAGTTACACTCGAAGAACTTCCCGACTTGGAGAAATTGTTTGAACTAAATATTTATGTATATCGGCTTGTGGAATATGAGGACGAAGACGCGGAGAAAACCGAGATTGTTGCACAACTTATTCAACGGTCTCACCGTACATACGCCAACAGCATGTATCTTAACCTATACGGAAGTCACTTCAGTTATATTAACAATCTTAAAATGTACTCAAAGTCTTACTGTTGCTCGAAATGTGACAAATTATGGAAAACAGCGCGGGCACTTAACAGACACGAGAAAAC
The DNA here is from genome assembly GCA_963855995.1 of Muricea muricata. Lineage (NCBI taxonomy): Eukaryota > Metazoa > Cnidaria > Anthozoa > Malacalcyonacea > Plexauridae > Muricea > Muricea muricata. The sequence goes on from OY979716.1 coordinate 119,860,153, forward strand.
CTGCGAAGCAACTGTACGACACGTGTTCCCTGGTGGTGTTTACAAAGTACCACAAACCATTTTTGATTTACTCGAAGATGAAGGAATCGTGATCCCTGAAGAATTAAAATACTTTCCATATCGCGCGACATTCGACTTTGAGTGTTACTTCAAAAGAGAAGATCAGCACCCGGGAAACACAGCAAAGCTGACATGGGAAGCTGAACATATCCCGTTGAGTGTCTCTGTGTGCTCTAATGTTCCTGGCTATGATCAACCAAAGTGTTTTGTGTCCTCTGGTAATACAAGAGAAATGCTCAAACAATTTATCGACTATTTGGTGGAAATTAGTCAGGAAAGCTATTCGCTATTGTTGGACCGTTTCTTTGATGTATTCGACCAAATCAGTCAACGGATAGCAAACAGTGAGGTATGTTGTGTGTTTGACCACCTAGGTATTTTCGAGACTTGTACTTATTATATCTGTGTTTAGGTATGTGCTGAAAGTGGCGAGGACAAATGGTTGGAAGAAATGGTGCAATGTCTTCTCACATTGAATCAGGTATAGACCATATTGTTGGTCAACTAGATCTGTGTAGTCTTTATCCTTATTACTCTTTCTTATTTTTGCAGGAGACCCAAGATGAAGCGGAGGCTAGTCAAGCAAGCGAGGACGAAGTGCATGAGGTAAATAATTTTGGAGGTTTAAAATTCTAGTCATGGTTTACTTATCTTTCCGGGCTTGTGATATATGTGTAGTATTTATTCTAATTTTTTTTTTTCTCCGTTTTTTCAGGCGAGTGAGGATGAGGAAAGTGGGGAAGAAAATACAAAGGTTCACCCACTAGAAAAATTGCAAGAAAAACTGGAACTTTACCTCATGGAACTACCTGTCCTTGGCTTCAATTCCGGAAAGTATGATATCAACGCTGCCAAGAACCCTTTCTTTGCCCACCTCGTGAAACATGAGCAAGTTAAGTTTGTGATAAAGAGAAACAACAATCATATGTGTCTTAAGACGATGCACTTGAAGTTTCTCGATATCAAAAACTACTTGGCTCCTGGATTCTCCTACGACCAGTTCCTCAAAGCCTACGAGTGTACGCAGACGAAGGGATACTTTCCATACGAATGGGTCGACTCCCTTGAGAAACTGAACTTTTCCACCTTACCGCCCTCTGAAGCCTTTCATTCAACGCTTTCCAACACCGACATTTCCGAGGAACAATACGAGTACTGCCAGCGCGTGTGGAACGATAACAATATGGAAATGTTTCGTGACTTTCTGGTATGGTACAATAATCTTGATGTCGTTCCCTTCCTCGAGGCTATTGAAAAAATGAGCGAGTTTTGGAAGGAGCGAGATATAGACATCTTTAAGGACGGTGTGAGTGTGCCGGGTTTGACGATGAAATATCTATTCTCGAATGTTCCAAACGTGCATTTCTCGCTATTTACCGAAAAAGACAAAGACTTATACTATACCATGAAAGACAATAACGTCGGTGGCCCAAGTATAATATTTAACCGATACCACGAAACAGACAAAACGTTTATACGCAACGCAGAAATGGCACGAAAGAATCTAGAGCCTAAACCATGCAAGAAAGTGGTCGGTTACGACGCCAATGCGCTATACCTCTGGGCGATCATGCAAGGTATGCCAACCGGACAGTATACGCGACGACTGGAAAGCGACGGTTTTAAAAAGCAATGGAGCGGTAAAATGGCGATCGAGTGGTTGGAATGGCAAGCCCACCAACAACAGGTAAAGATCAGACATGGGTACAACAATACCGAGAAAAGAGTTGGAGCTCGTCGCCTTCCAGTCGATGGATTCTGTTCGGAGACGCAAACTGTGTTTCAATTTCACGGTAAATTAATGTTTTGATATTAGCTGTATTGCGTGGGAGTGATTAATGAGTTTTTAATTGCGTGGGAAGTGCTTGAAGTACTTAATAGCCTGTGGGCACATGGAGATATCCTAGCGTTTCTCGTGGTCTAAAATATTTAGCTGGTAGTGTATTTTTGTTGTAATGCTCTGTTGTTTCGTATTAGGTTGTTATTGGCATGGGCATGACTGCCATCTAAATGCTGGGAAAGAGATCAACACGACGCGGGACAAACCCATGAAAGAGTTGTTGGAAGAGACCGAGAAAAACAGCTCGTATATCCACAAGCAGGGTTTCAACCTCGTCGAGTGTTGGGAATGCGAATGGCGAGATATGAAAAAGACAAACAAGGACTTGCAACGGTTCATTGCTACTCGGCTTCGAAGACCCTTGGATAAAGTAAAAACAATGACACTTCAGACTATTCTCGGCGCTGTGAAAAATGAAACATTATTTGGTTGCATCGAGTGCGACATTCACGTTCCGGAACATTTACGTGAACATTTTTCTGAGATGTGTCCCATCTTCAAAAACACTGAGATATCTCGAGATGACATCGGTGAATTCATGAAAGCGTACGCCGAGGAGAATGACATCATGAAGCGACCAAGACGAAGTCTAATCGGCAGTATGATAGGTGAAAAAATTCTGTTGGCTACTCCTCTCTTAAAGTGGTATTTGGAGCATGGTTTAGAGGTAACGCGTGTCTATCAAGTGATAGAGTATACCCCTAAACCATGTTTTAAACCATTCGGTGATGCTGTGTCTAATGCCCGCCGCGCTGGGGACGCCGACCCTTCAAAAGCTATTATCGCGGACAGTATTAATAAGTTTAATCGCCTAGGGGTAAAGTAAATAAGACACAGATGGTAATAACACGCACACATGTATTCACAAAATAGCTATTTACAGATCAAATATCCAATGGAATGGTTGAAACACCGTCCTCCAAAACTTTACGTTTTGGATAAAAGTAACTAAAAGCGTTTTTAACTTGAACATATGTACACATCCTATTGTTCATAACTCTAAATCCCCTATTTACACCCGACCCACTACGTTTACTTAAAATTACATCTAAATATTTATCTTTATTAATTACATTATTTTTCTTGTTCACCCCTTTACAACTAAATTTGTCTTTCCCATCCCCAAAACAATAATAGGTTTTACTACATAAACTTATAATTCCATCCCCTTCCCACTCTACTTTAAATAATCCCGGCGTTCTCTTATCATACTTAGCATGCTCTACCGTGTCTGTTCGAGGAAACCAATTACATTTATCGTTTTCAAATTCATGCATCATTTCAGTTTTAACTAAATCTTCCAGACTCTCACCACTTATAGCAATATAGGCGCTGTCCGTATCCATCTCACAATACTCAAAATCGGATCTATCTACATATTTATCTAAAAAGTCATAATAAAATTGCAACATACGTAATTTGGCGTATTGGTAAACAAAGAAACCAACTTGAAGAGGCAAGTCCAGTTTAATTTTTTTCTTGCTGCTTTGGACTTCGTAGGTATCATCATCAATGGGGTTCAGTTCGCGGAAGAATGGGGAGTTTATTAGGTTAGGTACTTCGTCGTCGTCGCAGAATTTAACTTGTCGATGTCGTTCTTTGTTAGTAATGGTTTTTCCATAGGATGAATTGCCCACGAGTTTCATCGTGTCCGCGATAATAGCTTTTGAAGGGTCGGCGTCCCCAGCGCGGCGGGCATTAGACACAGCATCACCGAATGGTTTAAAACATGGTTTAGGGGTATACTCTATCACTTGATAGACACGCGTTACCTCTAAACCATGCCCCAAATACCACTTTAAGAGAGGAGTAGCCAACAGAATTTTTTCACCTATCATACTGCCGATTAGACTTCGTCTTGGTCGCTTCATGATGTCATTCTCCTCGGCGTACGCTTTCATGAATTCACCGATGTCATCTCGAGATATCTCAGTGTTTTTGAAGATGGGACACATCTCAGAAAAATGTTCACGTAAATGTTCCGGAACGTGAATGTCGCACTCGATGCAACCAAATAATGTTTCATTTTTCACAGCGCCGAGAATAGTCTGAAGTGTCATTGTTTTTACTTTATCCAAGGGTCTTCGAAGCCGAGTAGCAATGAACCGTTGCAAGTCCTTGTTTGTCTTTTTCATATCTCGCCATTCGCATTCCCAACACTCGACGAGGTTGAAACCCTGCTTGTGGATATACGAGCTGTTTTTCTCGGTCTCTTCCAACAACTCTTTCATGGGTTTGTCCCGCGTCGTGTTGATCTCTTTCCCAGCATTTAGATGGCAGTCATGCCCATGCCAATAACAACCTAATACGAAACAACAGAGCATTACAACAAAAATACACTACCAGCTAAATATTTTAGACCACGAGAAACGCTAGGATATCTCCATGTGCCCACAGGCTATTAAGTACTTCAAGCACTTCCCACGCAATTAAAAACTCATTAATCACTCCCACGCAATACAGCTAATATCAAAACATTAATTTACCGTGAAATTGAAACACAGTTTGCGTCTCCGAACAGAATCCATCGACTGGAAGGCGACGAGCTCCAACTCTTTTCTCGGTATTGTTGTACCCATGTCTGATCTTTACCTGTTGTTGGTGGGCTTGCCATTCCAACCACTCGATCGCCATTTTACCGCTCCATTGCTTTTTAAAACCGTCGCTTTCCAGTCGTCGCGTATACTGTCCGGTTGGCATACCTTGCATGATCGCCCAGAGGTATAGCGCATTGGCGTCGTAACCGACCACTTTCTTGCATGGTTTAGGCTCTAGATTCTTTCGTGCCATTTCTGCGTTGCGTATAAACGTTTTGTCTGTTTCGTGGTATCGGTTAAATATTATACTTGGGCCACCGACGTTATTGTCTTTCATGGTATAGTATAAGTCTTTGTCTTTTTCGGTAAATAGCGAGAAATGCACGTTTGGAACATTCGAGAATAGATATTTCATCGTCAAACCCGGCACACTCACACCGTCCTTAAAGATGTCTATATCTCGCTCCTTCCAAAACTCGCTCATTTTTTCAATAGCCTCGAGGAAGGGAACGACATCAAGATTATTGTACCATACCAGAAAGTCACGAAACATTTCCATATTGTTATCGTTCCACACGCGCTGGCAGTACTCGTATTGTTCCTCGGAAATGTCGGTGTTGGAAAGCGTTGAATGAAAGGCTTCAGAGGGCGGTAAGGTGGAAAAGTTCAGTTTCTCAAGGGAGTCGACCCATTCGTATGGAAAGTATCCCTTCGTCTGCGTACACTCGTAGGCTTTGAGGAACTGGTCGTAGGAGAATCCAGGAGCCAAGTAGTTTTTGATATCGAGAAACTTCAAGTGCATCGTCTTAAGACACATATGATTGTTGTTTCTCTTTATCACAAACTTAACTTGCTCATGTTTCACGAGGTGGGCAAAGAAAGGGTTCTTGGCAGCGTTGATATCATACTTTCCGGAATTGAAGCCAAGGACAGGTAGTTCCATGAGGTAAAGTTCCAGTTTTTCTTGCAATTTTTCTAGTGGGTGAACCTTTGTATTTTCTTCCCCACTTTCCTCATCCTCACTCGCCTGAAAAAACGGAGAAAAAAAAAAAATTAGAATAAATACTACACATATATCACAAGCCCGGAAAGATAAGTAAACCATGACTAGAATTTTAAACCTCCAAAATTATTTACCTCATGCACTTCGTCCTCGCTTGCTTGACTAGCCTCCGCGTCATCTTGGGTCTCCTGCAAAAATAAGAAAGAGTAATAAGGATAAAGACTACACAGATCTAGTTGACCAACAATATGGTCTATACCTGATTCAATGTGAGAAGACATTGCACCATTTCTTCCAACCATTTGTCCTCGCCACTTTCAGCACATACCTAAACACAGATATAATAAGTACAAGTCTCGAAAATACCTAGGTGGTCAAACACACAACATACCTCACTGTTTGCTATCCGTTGACTGATTTGGTCGAATACATCAAAGAAACGGTCCAACAATAGCGAATAGCTTTCCTGACTAATTTCCACCAAATAGTCGATAAATTGTTTGAGCATTTCTCTTGTATTACCAGAGGACACAAAACACTTTGGTTGATCATAGCCAGGAACATTAGAGCACACAGAGACACTCAACGGGATATGTTCAGCTTCCCATGTCAGCTTTGCTGTGTTTCCCGGGTGCTGATCTTCTCTTTTGAAGTAACACTCAAAGTCGAATGTCGCGCGATATGGAAAGTATTTTAATTCTTCAGGGATCACGATTCCTTCATCTTCGAGTAAATCAAAAATGGTTTGTGGTACTTTGTAAACACCACCAGGGAACACGTGTCGTACAGTTGCTTCGCAGGTTTTCTCGTGTCTGTTAAGTGCCCGCGCTGTTTTCCATAATTTGTCACATTTCGAGCAACAGTAAGACTTTGAGTACATTTTAAGATTGTTAATATAACTGAAGTGACTTCCGTATAGGTTAAGATACATGCTGTTGGCGTATGTACGGTGAGACCGTTGAATAAGTTGTGCAACAATCTCGGTTTTCTCCGCGTCTTCGTCCTCATATTCCACAAGCCGATATACATAAATATTTAGTTCAAACAATTTCTCCAAGTCGGGAAGTTCTTCGAGTGTAACTCCATCAAAATCATCCCCATCTTCAGCGTAGCGTTCAAAATAATGCTGCGTGTCGCGTTCCAAATTGTGTGCGTGACATCCACGGTGTAAAGCCAGACAACGGAAGAAACACAATTTGTCCTCGTACGGTAAGCCAGTATGTTCGTTACAGTCTAGTGAAATAATAGCGGGATTCTCCAACACGTATTTCGGCAAACGGGTACTACGACCAATAGGGTGATCGCGAAGTTTCGTAACATAAAACGTAGCATTCGTAATGTCCATAACAATCCATTTGGAGTTGGGACGTTGTTGTCGAGCCCATTCGAACACGTCTAAATTTTCCAACGCCAAACGTACTTGTTGCAAATCTTCACGACTGCGAATCAGAAAGGGTGCCTCAAACACACGATTGTTATTTGCAGAGGAATGATGATACTGCATTTGTTCCGTATCGTTGTTGAACAGTACAAAGCCAAAAGAAAGGTTAAGTTTAAACACTGTAGTCTGGTCTTGGAATATACGTTCGACATCACCAACAAGTTCGCCCATATTCAACGAGTTTAAGCGATAATTGTACCAATCCTGAATTCGATTGCCACGACTTTGTCTGGTTCGGATGGTGCGCCAATGATCTCGATGTAGTGTAGACGGTACATCAGCTGGTGGGTAGACGGGATCTTGAGGAAATGGATTGGCCGTCGAAGCCCCTAGATAAAAAAAAGAACATTGTTTTTTTAAACATCTGCGATTCGCAAAATTGACATAAACTGCACCCGATGTTGAAGTTCCTAGGAAGAGAAATATTTGAATAATATCAATTTTTATGCTCACCATCATTAACTCTCGCTCGTTTCACTTGGGTCGATGTAGTTTCAGTCACCTTACGTTTACGACTGCTAACTGGTCCGTTGGATGTCTCTACAGAGGTAAAAGTTTCAAATTTCAAGTCCCGACTATTTTTTTGATTAGAGCTGACACAACTTACCTTCGCTTACTCTTGCCCGTTTTTCTCGGGTTGTAGTGTCTGTCCTCTTTCGTTTCCCACCACCGACTTGATGCACATTCCGCTGATGAGCCTGTAGCGGAAATATATTCCGAAACACTTCACCACAGATGTTACATGTATATTCACGTTCGGCTCCTCGTCGCTCATGCATCTTTAGATGTTCGCTAAGCTTGTCCTTGAAATAGAAAATAATCAACGTTAGTAAACTCAAGTTCAAGTTTCAACCTTACGACAACTTACTCCCACTCTAGAACAAAACTATAACTAGATCATACCTTTCGACTAAATTTCTTATGACACCTCTGACACTCGAAGTTTTTTTCTTCATGGATTTTTTCATGACGTTTCAACTTATCTCTTGTAGCAAAGGACTTCTGACATTTGTCACAAGTAAATTGTTTTTCATCAGAATGAAGTGTTTGAATATGTCGTCTCAAGGTGGTAGAACGCGTAAACCTTTTACCGCATTGATTACAACAATGGTCAGGCTTGTTTGGTTCTTCCCAATCATTCCACTCGGCAAGAAATTGTTCTTGAATCTCTGGCGACCATGACCCAAACATGTCGTCCACCGCCAACGCACACAGTTCACGATTCAACTCCTCATTCTCTAGCTCTTCCATAAACTGATCTCTCCTAAAACATAAAACCAAATTCATGACTGCTTTAAACCCAAGATTTAATACAACATATCAACTTACCAGATATTTTCCTGATGTTGTTGAGCCATATTATCCAAGTAAAAGATTCCGTACAAAAGACTCTTGTGTTTCTTGCCAAGAAGTTAAGACGCGCGATAATAATGTAAGCTCGATTCGACGGTGGATTTATATAGTTTTATACCACCACCCATTAACCAATCAGAGCGCGACTATAGCGTACGTCACGGGGCATACGTACGCTGTTTTAACCAATCAGAGCATAGCTATGGCGTACGTCACTGGGTGTACGTCACGGGGCATACGTACGCTATTTTAACCAATCAGAGCATAGCTATGGCGTACGTCACGGGGTGTACGTCACGGGGCATACATACGCCAACCATTAACCAATCAGAGCGCGACTATAGCGTACGTCACGGGGTGCACGTAACGGCTTGTGTACGTAACGCATTGTGCACACCCCTCTGCACACCCCTGCACACCCCTCTGCACATCCCTGCACACCCCTCTGCACATCCCTTTGTGCACACCCCTCTGCACACCCCTCTGCACATCCCTTTGTGCACACCCCTCTGCACATCCCTGCACACCCCTTTGTGCACATCCCTGCACACCCCTAAAAAAGGGGGTCGATCGGTACCTATATTACTACTCCTATACAATCCGATGTTGTTGCCAAATTTCTCGCGTAACTTGTTCAATGCGTACAAACCAACAAGCTCAGAGACTTCCGCACCGTCAAAACTCCCCATAGTTACGTCGAACGTTGTTGGACTGTCTCGTTTTATCCATGGTTTGGTGGAATTAAATAAAACGGACCTGCGAGCGTGCTTGATGATTGTAACATGTTCGTCAGTGATGTTTACAATAGTTTTGGCCCAAGCGATAGCTTTATCGAGGAGTTCTTCGCTGATGGAGGGGTAGTAGTCGACGATGTCAAACGAAACAAAATTATACCGTGATTTGTGCTCGATCTCTTTAAACCAGTTGATAACAGATTGTGAGTTTCGCCATTGATTTACGTTAGTAGAAGATCTGATCTCTTGATTGATACAATCTAGGATAATCTTGCTCACTTTACCTAGTTCACTCTTTGCTGGGTTGATTAATCGGCACTTGGGATTATATTATTATATATATATATTATTATATATATATATATATATATATATATATATATATATATATATATATATATATATATATATATATATATATATATATATATATATATATATAATTTAATACAATTTTTCAATTGAATAAGTTGCTACTTTAAGTTTCATGCAACAAGCAATCTTCAGGCAACATTACTAATACGGTTGAGCTGTTACGTTATACTATTCGCGGTATGTTTGCTGACGCGTGTTCGTTTGAATCGTCCCGCGTGAAATTTGCGCGCATGCACGCATTTCGTGAAAAGTTCGCTACGTTTATTTAAACAAGACCTAGAATTACAATTACGGAGTATTTGCAATTTCTCTTCTAGACATAAATTGCAACTATTTCCTCCAGCTTTGATTGAACTTGCTCGGGATAAAACTGACCAGTATATACTAAATTGTTTCTTGTGTAACTTTAATTTCCAAACATGTTTAGAAAGTTCAGTATCATTCTCATGTTTGATATCTTCGAATGATGTCTTGTGATTTCTGTATCTATCCTTAAATGTTGTCGCTGTCATACCAATGTAGGTTTTTATGTCGTTGTCTTCTTTTGTTGTCACTTCAGCTTGGTAAACCAAATCTTTCGTTAAGCACATATTGTTAAGTGGACACTCGTTTGCATTTCTACAGTTGCAAAGTTGTTTACTGCTATTCTTTGTAGACTCTTGGGCAGATTTAGTTTCCCTCAGTACACGTTTATTATGGCTCGATATGACCCTCTTCACATTCTTCATACAGCTGTAGCTAACTTTGACCGTGTTGCGATTGAAGATTTTATGAAGGGGCGAAGCTGCTGGGGAATGCTTGTTTGGATTAATTTCAGGAAATCTCTGGCGACGTTAGTTTGCACGTTTTTACTATATGGCGGGTTAAACCAGATAATGTTTCGTGTGCGTTTGCGTTTCTCGTTTTGCGATTGACTTTGGTGGTAGGTGGTATTTCAGCAATCGGGTATTGAAGTTTGGTTGTATAATTACTCTGCTTCAGGGCGTTATCATAAACGTGAGCAACAGAATCGAAGGCTTGTTTGTCAGATGATAAAGACGTAATTCTGCGGTTGATTGCTGGTGGGAGGTGTTTTGTTATTGATGGAGGGTGGTTAGATTCTTTGTGAATATACAATATTTCGTTATTTGGTTTTCTGTAGGGCTTGTATGAATCGTTAACAAGGTTAGGCGTGATATCAAGGAAGTTAACAGTTTTATAGTTTACCCCTACAGTGATCTGCAGTCCAAATTCCTGAAATGCAGAGCATAGATCTTTTCTTGCTTTATCTGCCAGGCGTGGACTCGTTCCTTCGATCAACGCTAATCCGTCGTCCTTATACAATCCGATGTTGTTGCCAAATTTCTCGCGTAACTTGTTCAATGCGTACAAACCAACAAGCTCAGAGACTTCCGCACCGTCAAAACTCCCCATAGTTACGTCGAACGTTGTTGGACTGTCTCGTTTTATCCATGGTTTGGTGGAATTAAATAAAACGGACCTGCGAGCGTGCTTGATGATTGTAACATGTTCGTCAGTGATGTTTACAATAGTTTTGGCCCAAGCGATAGCTTTATCGAGGAGTTCTTCGCTGATGGAGGGGTAGTAGTCGACGATGTCAAACGAAACAAAATTATACCGTGATTTGTGCTCGATCTCTTTAAACCAGTTGATAACAGATTGTGAGTTTCGCCATTGATTTACGTTAGTAGAAGATCTCATCTCTTGATTGATACAATCTAGGATAATCTTGCTCACTTTACCTACTTCACTCTTTGCTGGGTTGATTAATCGGCACTTGGGATTCGACTCGAAGTTGTCCTTATCGCAAATTTTATATATATATATATATATATATATATATATATATATATATATATATATATATATATATATATATATATATATATATATATATATTTTTGTCCCGTGACATCGTTTTTTGTCCCGCGATATCGTTTTTTGTCCCGCTCAAAAACAAAGATGGCGTCCAACTGAAGAATCGATAGAGAGATAACAATAAAAATATAAAATAATACAAGGAAAATAACACAAAGAAATTTGCAGCTATTAAAAGATAAGTTATTTTTGGTTTGTTTTTGTAATTTCTACCTGTTTAGCGTATTTTAAACAATAATTTTGAATTCATTTTGAAATGTACTCGAAGTATAAATGATTTCAAAATGTAATCTAGTTTTTGCTCTAGATAAAGGCACAAGTATGTGATAAATAGGTTATCATATGAGAGGCGAGGTGATATCAGTTTTATCGCTCTCGTTACGATATCATATTTCAAAATATGATATCGTCTCACGAGCGATAAAACTGATATCACCTCGCCTCTCATATGATAACCTATACATATATATATACATATATATATATATATATATATATATATATATATATATATATATATATATATATATATATATATATATATATATATATATATATATATATATATATATATATATATATATATATATATATATATATATATATATATATATATATATATATAGTAAGGTAAAGACAAACTTGGTTTACTTCATATATTTAATCACTACAAATTTGTTTCGTATGGCAGGCAAAGCCTGCCACACTCATCAGGTGATAGTCGCGTCTGATGGTAGTGCCTAGGGAATTTGATACTATTTACATGCGGTTCTTGACGTCAATGGAAAGCTAAAATTACAAATCATTAAAATAGTTGCTGAGTAAATGTTTTTTTCTATGTCTACAAGTTGATACAAGTTCATTTCTAGAGTTCAGGGAGCTTAGCTTTGGGTGGCAAATGATTAAGTACTTTTCATGTAAACATAAATTACATTTCTTTGTATGACTGGAGTATCCTCTGCATTTCTTGATAATTTTCCATGACACAGCGAAGTCGATCTTCGAGTCCTTTAATTTCCAAATGTATTTACTTAGGGCAGTTCTGTTCTTGTGTTTTGGATCTCGGAATGAATTTGTGTGGTTGTTGTACCTCGTTTTAAACGCGCCTTCGGTTATACCCACGTACGTCTGCTCTTCTTGGTTATCAATTCTTTTTACCGTTGCTTGATAAACAACTCCATTGGTTTGGCATTTCCCTGGCAGTGGGCAGGTATCTTTGTTACGGCAGTTGCAGTTGTCCACGGAGGTTGTGTTGGGCTGGGTTTCGGTGAGCAGGCGCTTGTTTTGGGAAGATATAATGGTAGCGACGTTTGGCATGCAGCTGTAGCTGAGTTTCAGTGTGTTCCTGTTGCATATTTTCCGTAAGGGGTGACTAGGTGGGAAACATTTGTCAATGATCCTTAGGAACTTGCTGCCAATATTTGTAGAAACACTGGCATTGTAGGGAGGATTGAACCACGTGACATTTCTGGTCCTCGGTCGTTTGGGTTTGGGTTGATGTGGTTTGTAATTTAGATTGTAGTCGTAACCGCTTCGCTTGAGGGCTTCTTGGTAAGGTGGTATGGCAGAGTCAAAGGCGCTCTTGTCCGAAGAAATGTTGGAAAGTCTCGTGTTGATGTTTTCAGGTATGCTACGGATTATAGGAGGAGGGTGGTTACTGTTGCGATGGACATACTGGGGGACGTTACCGGGTTTCATGAATGGTTTGTAGCTTTCAGAAATCAGATCGAGCGTAACATCAAGATAATCAACACGTTTCTTGTTCGCCTCGATTGTTAGTTTCAGGTTGTGCTCACTGAAGGTTGTACAAATGTATTTCTTTATGTTCTCAATCTCTCTCGGTGTTTTGTCGAATGCAGCTAGTCCATCATCTCTGTAAAGGCCAATGTTGTGTCCTAGTTTTGGGGTTAGTTTTGATAGTATGTACGAGCCAACAAGTTCGCAAGTCTCAGCGCCATCAAAGCTGCCCATGGTCACGTCGAACAACGAATTTGACGTTTTCTTGCACCACGTAGTATTTCCGTTAAAAAGTAGGGAGTTTTTGGCTTTGATTATAATGGATTTTTCTTCGTCGGTTATATCATCATACTGTGATCCGAATTCGAGGGCTTCGGTAAGGAGATCTTCTGATATGGAGGGGTAAAAATCGACGATGTCGAAGGTGACGAATGAGTATTGGGGTTTGTTTGGAATCTTTTTGAACCATTCAATGATAGAGCTAGTGTTTTTCCACTGGTTCAATTGGGTGGCAGTGACAATATTTGAGTTGATCCGTTGTAGGATTTTCTTGCTGATGACACCGATCTCAGACTTGGTCGGGTTTATTAGTCTACAGGTTGGATGGTTCTGAAAATTTGGCTTGTGGTCTTTCAGAGTCACAAATGCGTTCTTGGCTGCTAATGCGTCGATTCTGTTACTTAGGTTGAGGTTTTCGGCGATCTTTTTCTCCTCTGATATTATTTTGTTGGTGGTGTTGCTTGGCGCTTTCTTGTATGACTTCGTTATAGCAGTGTGCATGAGTTGATTGTATGAGTGGGAGTCAAGGCGGTAAAAATTTGTTGTTTTGTCTGCTGGGACCAGTAGTTTTGTGTCTGCTTTGATTTGGGTAGTGTCCTTTGTTAGCCGTTTCTGGAAGTCACAACTTTGGTAATTAAATTCGATATTTTGCACGAGTGTAAGCATATTATCTTCGAATTCGTCAAGCTTTTTGACTGGCGGTGGCAATTTAGTGGTGGGAAATCTGAATGTCACAGCGAAGATCGACTTCGCTGTGTCATGGAAAATTATCAAGAAATGCAGAGGATACTCCAGTCATACAAAGAAATGTAATTTATGTTTACATGAAAAGTACTTAATCATTTGCCACCCAAAGCTAAGCTCCCTGAACTCTAGAAATGAACTTGTATCAACTTGTAGACATAGAAGGAAACATTTACTCAGCAACTATTTTAATGATTTGTAATTTTAGCTTTCCATTGACGTCAAGAACCGCATGTAAATAGTATCAAATTCCCTAGGCACTACCATCAGACGCGACTATCACCTGATGAGTGTGGCAGGCTTTGCCTGCCATACGAAACAAATTTGTAGTGATTAAATATATGAAGTAAACCAAGTTTGTCTTTATCTTACTATTCCGCTCTACTTCGGTATTGAGCACTCTGATCATATGGTTTTTATTCCGTTGATATATATATATATATATATATATATATATATATATATATATATATATATATATATATATATATATATATATATATATATATATATATATATATATATATATATATATATATAGACAATGAAATAGACTTTGGTTACTTCATAAAGTTTTATTCACAACAAATCTGTTTCGTATGACAAGCAATGCTTGCCACACTCGTCAGGTGATGATCGCGTCTGATGTTATGATCTAGGGAAACTTGATATGTATGTTACAATTGACGTGTTAAAGCCAATTGCATGAGTGCTTTAATTAAAAGTTGGCGAGTAAATGTTTCTTACGATGTCTGCAAGCGCTTATTAGTTCGTTCCTTGAATTTAGGGTACCTAGCTCTGGATGACAAATAATAAGAAATTTTTCATGCAAGCACAAATTACATCTCTTTGAGCTACTCTTGTAAGCTTTACACCGTTTTATGACTCTCCATTTTATGGAGAATTTGATGTCGTTATCTTTTAAGTCCCAAATGTACTTGCTGAGGGAAGTGCTGTTTTTGTGTTTGGCTTTCCGGAAAGTGTTGTTGTGGTTATTGTACCGCAATTTGAAAGGGCCTTCTGTTATGCCGATGTAGGATTGAATCTCCTTGTTGTCTTGTCTTTCGATCACAGCCTGGTACACGACTCCCTCTTGTTGGC
Organism: Muricea muricata; assembly: GCA_963855995.1. Classification (NCBI taxonomy): domain Eukaryota; kingdom Metazoa; phylum Cnidaria; class Anthozoa; order Malacalcyonacea; family Plexauridae; genus Muricea; species Muricea muricata. The sequence goes on from OY979716.1 coordinate 119,875,235, forward strand.
ATTCTCCGTTTAGTGGGCATGTTACTGACTTTCGGCAGTAACATGCCCACTAAACAGAGAATGCCAACAAGAGGGAGAAAGTAACATGCCCACTAAACGGAGAATGCCAACAAGAGGGAGTCGTGTACCAGGCTGTGATCGAAAGACAAGACAACAAGGAGATTCAATCCTACATCGGCATAACAGAAGGCCCTTTCAAATTGCGGTACAATAACCACAACAACACTTTCCGGAAAGCCAAACACAAAAACAGCACTTCCCTCAGCAAGTACATTTGGGACTTAAAAGATAACGACATCAAATTCTCCATAAAATGGAGAGTCATAAAACGGTGTAAAGCTTACAAGAGTAGCTCAAAGAGATGTAATTTGTGCTTGCATGAAAAATTTCTTATTATTTGTCATCCAGAGCTAGGTACCCTAAATTCAAGGAACGAACTAATAAGCGCTTGCAGACATCGTAAGAAACATTTACTCGCCAACTTTTAATTAAAGCACTCATGCAATTGGCTTTAACACGTCAATTGTAACATACATATCAAGTTTCCCTAGATCATAACATCAGACGCGATCATCACCTGACGAGTGTGGCAAGCATTGCTTGTCATACGAAACAGATTTGTTGTGAATAAAACTTTATGAAGTAACCAAAGTCTATTTCATTGTCTATTCCGCTCTACTTCGGTATTGAGCACTTTCTTCATATATATGGTTTTATTTTTATTCCTTGTCTATATATATATATATATATATATATATATATATATATATATATATATATATATATATATATATATATATATATATATATATATATATATATATATATATATATATATATATATATATATATATATATATATATATATACACATATATATATATATATATATATATATATATATATATATATATATATATATATATATATATATATATATATAAATATATATATATATATATATATATATATATATATATATATATATATATATATATATATATATGTGTATATATACATATATATATACACATACTATACATATATATATACACATACTATACATATATATATACACATATATATATATATATATATATATATATATATATATATATATATATATATATATATATATATATATATATATATATATATGCATGTATCGAATACACAAGTATCGAATTTAGAATCATTGAATGAATAGAGTGCTCAATACCGGAGTAGAGCTAATAAAGGACAACCAGTTGGTTACTTCATATGAGTTTTATTTCACAACAAATTTGTTTCGTTTGACAAGCAGAGCTTGCCACACTCATCTGGTGAATTTAAATAATGCGCGTCTATGTTGTTGCCTAGGATATATACTGGTTATTTACATGTTTTACGTCATTGGATTATATCAGATTAGATTATCGTTATATATATATATTAGGTTTTAGTTAATCGACAGTCTTATGGTTGCTAAGCAGGAACTTGTTTCTGTGTCTGCATATATATATATATATAGTATCTTTAGTATCTTTCAATCCTACGACTAATAAATTTACAACCTCACTGCATGTGAAGCCTATCCATAGCCGATGTATAACTCCATGGGATAGCCATGGTTCTATGGCTTTGAAAAGATCCACACTCATAGGAGAAACAAGGAGAGCCGTCTCCCGATCAACGGACTCACTATCAAGAAATAAGTCACTTCACGAAATAAAATCGATTTTTACGAATAACGGATACCCAAAAAAATTTATTAACTCAGTCATGCAACAAACATTACATACGCAACCACAATGAGAAAACACCGAGAAGTATGTATACCTCAAGCTACCCTTTATTAATGAAGAGCTCAAGCGCCGTGCCCTATCTATAGTCCGACGAACTGGACTCGAAAATATTAGATTACATTTTGATAATGGACCATCTTTATCTAAAATACTTGCTCCACGTAAAGAGAAGTTAAATTGCCCAGATAACTGTGACACTTGTAAACTAGCAATTAAAACTAATCTATGTAAGATTAAGAATACAATCTACCTTATTAATTGCCTACATTGTCATTTGGTCTATGTGGGAGAAACCGGAAGAACAATACGATCACGGATAAAGGAACACCTAAGAATGGATAAACAAACAGTTCATGTACACCTTAGAACTCATAATATTGACCCACAAAGCGAGTCGACAATAAGTTGGAAAATCCTCCATTCAAATATAAACTACCGGTATGAGCGAGAAGTGATCGAAGCACTCGAGATTCGGAATTATTCGGACAGAATTATGAATGGTTGTGCAGGACGTAATATCAATATCTAATTTTGACCAATTCGAACAATCAGGCTTCGAACATGTTTTATGGTACAATCAACAATGTAAAAACAATTACTCTTTTAACTTAGAACCTAAATTAACATTTTTCTTAACATTTTAGTTTTATAGCTTCAATCAAGCGACAAATGCATGTATATATAGAGGACGATTTTATTATTCAGATTATTGTACTCACTGATGAAGCCTTAACCGCCGAAACGTCTGAGGATTTTACAATAAATAATCTTCTAATTTGCCTGAAGAAGTCCTTTTCTTTGGTTTGAATAAACCAGCCAACAGACATAATAAATCCAGGCATGACAATCAAAACCTATTCATATATATACATATATATATATATATATATATATATATATATATATATATATATATATATATATATATATATATATATATATATATATATGTGTGTGTGTGTGTGTATATATATATATATATATCAACACGAGAAATAGATCTGGTATTTCCAAGCATCCACTCTGTGTATGATTGTAACTACAGTCTTTTCTACCAATATAAAATATCCTGAAGTTATGATTGATGATTGTTGGAAAAGTGATAATTTTCACATGTGCAATTAGCATAAGTAATCTCACGTGTGAAATTAATTATCAGTTTTATCAGTGCACGAAATCCCTATGAAGTGTACTTTATGTAATTGTACTGTACTTTAAACTGTACATTATATAACAAAACGCTCTATTTTTATAACCAGATATGTTATGATGAAGCAATAACGTACATATGCTGTGATGAGACCAACTCGACGTTTCTATTATGGAGATCTGATATGTGGAAATCGTTAGTAAAAAGAATGGATTTTCTTTACGTTTCTGGGACCCATTTAGAACTTCTCGATGAAAATCGCGGCAAGATTTGTGGATCTTTAATGATGACGACAGCAGCAATGAAGTGTCAGTCATCATTTTCAACATTTTATCTCCAGCCGGTTAGATCACGACCACAAGAACGATTGGTGGAATCTCTCAAGCAAGGATGGGTTATCTGGATGTTGTCATCTCCAAGTAAGGAAAATAATTCGTTTACATTCCTATGGTATCCTTATTAAAATCTTCCAACGACTCTGCTTTTTAACATAGCAGTAAATGAAAAAGGTGACATGCATGACATATCGGAAAGAACTAACTTTGATACCCCAGCAACTTTATAGTGCTTTCTTTTTTATGAAAAGCCTACGAAAAGTACAGAAAAAAATGTTTGCCTAAAATTTAATGGAATAATACTGGTAGACACGCGCGGTTCCGGATAGCGAATTTTATTTAACCCAAGCAATAAAAAGGAACAGATCAGCGAGGGCTTTTAATGAGCGAAGGGATAATTTTTTGTTAAACAGCTACAACTGCATTGTCGAAGATTTTACCCTTCTGAAAATGAAATTCATCGCAGAGTTCTTTTGTAAATTTCAAACTATTTTTAAAATTATTTTCGTGATCATTTTCACTATGATCATAACTAATTCATGATCATAAATCATTTCATGATCAAAAATTGTCTTTCGAAAGCTTAAAGGAACCTCGACAAACACAACACAGGTGGTCATTTGAATTTTGACAAGAGTGCTGAGCTTTGCATGTGTATTTTAAAACACCAAAACTTACTTGTTGTGATTGTTTTTATCGTTTTTGAGTTCTATCTTAATTGCCTTATCACAGCAACCTTGAAAACATTCAGCTTCGGGGGCAACTTTTTTCAATTAAGGCCGTTGTCTTCACAAAAGCGTAAAACAATAAACTATGAGCGCGCAAGGGATGGTGGATTATCGTTTATTTAGAGCCTAATACTCAGGGAATTAACTTTGTAGCAAATAAATTTGCCGTCTTACGTTTCCAGGAAATAATTCGGTATTTAGAGGTGAAAACAAGTAGTAATCCATCATTCCTTGCGCGTATATAGTTTGCAGTCTACGCTTTTGGAAGGACAACCTTTATTGAGCTAGCAGTATAATTTTTGAACAATCTCTTCGTATTATATGCTCCTTTCACCTACATTATTGCACCTTTCTGGTTTTTTGTGTCATCGTTTACATAAAAAGTCCTATAAAATCTGTTTTACTTTATTCGAAACGTTTCCTAAACCATTTTTCTCAATTTAAAGTCTCGAATTTATATCTTTGTTGTAAGCTCAGTTCGCAAAAACAAATCGCATTTTTTACAAGTGCGCAAAATTTTCTCTGGCAAGAGTCTGGGACAAGTCAAAATGCACTTATAAATCCGCCATTTTGTAGCCACGCTTTAGGAGTACCCATTCTATATCTGTTGAATCTACAGTATGTTAACTAGAGTGTTATTTCCAGTTATAAATATGACGACTGCTTTGAAGAGCGAACTGTGAATGTCAATGCTCAAATTTGAGTATTTGTCTTTATCATCTATGTATACTGATATCATTGGTGGTTCCAATTATCATATTATTTCTTTTACGATGCATACAGTAACATGAGAGTAGCATTGAAACAATTTGCGTAGCTGATAATCAATAATGTCAACTCGTGCAACTCCTTAAAAAAATGATGCACCAAACATATTTTGACAATAAATTAAATAAACCATTTCTATAATGGCAACTATTAGAAGCAAATAGTATACGAATGAAATTGCCGTTAGGTTTAAAGAATAAGACATGTACAGAAACTTTTATAATACATAATTGTTCATCTGTTGTCCATATGTACATTTCGCAACACTTCACTTTCTTTTAGAAAGGTCTAGTTATACACATTATAATCACGGTGAATTAAATTTACTGATCTGAAAATAGATAACCTGGATAGAGTTTCTATACCTACAAAATTTGCGCTCACTTTTGATGTAGAATACCCGATTCTTAGGACTACTTATGGCGTCTGAACAAGGAGTGTATTCGAAGCTATATGCCTACATCTGAGCACTCTTGCACTGTTTTGAGCTAGTTAACATTCAAATTTATATTAAGTAGTAAACATGTAGAGCAATGAATCTTTTATCAATATTTATGGTCACTGCTTGTGCCATAAGTGGTCACGATTTTTGTAGGTTTAGAAACTTTATCCAGGTTATCTGTTTTCCAATGTTTGCTAAAATGTCACACATGCCATCAAAGGCATGTTATGTTAGTTTTAAGATATCACTATATACCACTTATTAAGAAGGTCTCAAGACTTACACTTAGAAGCCTAGATGAATTTCGTGCATGTGCCCCGAGGAAGCGCAAATTTTTCACCTAGGTAGGCTGTAAGCTAAAAGATCTTGTATTCTAGACAGATCTTCGGGGACGCCATTTTCAATTATGCACAATGCCCGATATAAATGGGCATATACGAGTTCCCAGCAACTTATAAGCGACCTTGAAACTCGTATACATACGGTCGACATCGGGGATAAGATATTTATTTATTCTGTTTTAACCAATCAAATTAATTTATTACAAGGAGGTAGACAATGCTTCATACACAAGCTGACGCGTGTGATTTTGAACTGTTCAAATGATCAAATACAATATAGTAATTCTAATATCCGACTGCAGGGACTGATTTTCTCGATATACATTTTTAGGTTCTTCAAAGTTGGTGAAAGGTTCTCTCCAGTTAAATTCTGAAGAAGCATGGTTTAGTTTTAAAAACCAGTCGTTTGGACATCGAGTCTCGCAAAAGATTTTTCTCAAAGGTAAACAGTAAACAGTGCTACAGTAGACTGGAGCGGCTATTTATCGCATAAATAAAATAAGATAAATCGCAAGATAAATCGAATACTTAATCAAGCGTTTCAAAACTTGGGACTTGGTTAAATGAACAGGGATCGGTCGTACGAATGGTATCCACAGGATAGTGACTTTTTCAAACTTACTATTAAATATGTTTAGTAACTGGTAACTGGCCCAGTTTCTAGTTAAAGTCACTTTATTTCTTACGGGTCTCCCTGGTATCATTGCCAGTTCTTCTACAGTTTATAATCACTCTCCCATGGATAGCGCTATCCGCCTTTCGAAATTTTGAAATTAACTATTCGGTCTTCGAAATGCACCTCAGTCATTTCAAGGTCTCTTGGATGAAGTGTACGCATTCTTGATCTTGAGATCCAGAGGAACACCTGCGCTTCTTTTGCAAACCCTTTGAGCCCCAGAACGATGTTTCATTACGGGAGTAACGTAGTAGTGTAGTCAGCCCGACGATTTACTCATATAGTACAGGTTATGCAAATAGTTCGTGTTCATTCACTGTGAAAAAAAATCTAAAAAAATGAAATGGATAATGACAATAAATAAATTTGAAATTTAGATAGTGGGGCTAAATTGCCGACTTGCCTTCCCCTTCCCATCTCATGTTGTGTCTAAGTCATTGTTGACTTCTACCTGGTCATCAAGTAAAGCGTTGCGAGTTTCTTGGTGTGCTTAACTTTTACTATAGCTTTCAAGTTTTTTTTTCGCCTGACATCTCAATCAACTACACCTCTTAGCTTCTGCCAAAAATTTCGTGAACCACTGAGTATTTTTACAAAATACAAAACAACCGTAACTCCGAAAATAAACATTTTAATAATCTAGCTTTCGACTAAGTTTCAGTCATCATCAGGAATGATGCTAGGTTACATTTCACAAGTATATATAGGAGATTAATAAGGTATTATGATATATATGTACATATAGATAAGAGATTATATATAGAATTAGTTGAATATTATTAAGTTTTTAGAGGCCTTAGTTCCATGATTGAGTTCAGGTCTAAAACGTCGAATGGCAAGCGCTTCTTTGAATAGCAACAAGGACCAGTGATCAGATCTGTCTATAATTTTGGAGTTGTTAAATATAAATTCTGGTAGTATACATGTCTGCATGAGATAGATTCGTTTGGTCATCAGGATATAGTTCTAAAATGGATTTGATATGCTGGAAAAGTTCACATGATGTGATGTGTTCAAAGATTTCAGATTTACTGTCCCGTGCGTGTTCTTTAATTCTGGTGTAAAAGCAACGATCAGTTTTATCGATGTATCTACTTTTACATCCAGGACAGGTAAATTCGTAAACTACAGAGCTGTGATATTTAGTTGGGGTTTTATACTTGCATGAAAGAAACGAGCTACTGTTGGTGGTTTTCCAGTTAATTATGAAGTTGCATTTGAGTTTTAGTAGAGCGGTTATTCTATGTATAAATGAGTGGGTTAGTAGGGTTTCATATTTTCCAAGGTAGGGTAAAGGTATCCAAATTTTCAGATCATTGTTGTTTGTACCCATATGCGAGTTATCTACTTGAGTTTCGTGATCAATAGGTGTTTGTACGGGTGGTTTGAATTGTTCGATTAGTTTCAATGACAATTTACGAGGGAAACCATTCCAGGACATGAAGTTTTGAATATGTTGGAGCTCATCTTTTAGGAGAGTTTCAGTACTGCAAATTTTGTAAGCACGGTTGACAAGGGCTCGTATCCAAGCAACTTTTCGTGACCAAGTTGAAAAACTAGAGATGTGTTGATATTGACCAGTATGCGTAGGTTTTCTGTAGACAGAAGTACCACAGGAGTGAATTTGGATGTCCAGAAAATGGACGTCGTTGTCATTGAAATCGTCAATTGTGAATTTATACTTGGGTGAAAGGAGTTGAATTTAGCGAAAATGTAAGGAATGTCAGAAGGCTTAGTAAGAATAAGAGTATCGTCAACATATCGTTTATAGAATTTTATCGTACCAGAGTTCATTACTGGTTTAATAATTATATCTTCAAATTCGGTCATTATTATGTTAGCAAGAGTAGGACCAAGTGGCGAGCAAATCGAAACACCGTCAATTTGTTTGTACAGTTTGCCATTTGAAGAGAAAATGGTTTTCGTACAAAAGTCAAGTATTAGTTTCTTGAGTGTTCGTTTAAAAAAACTCTCCTAAAAGATGAGCTCCAACATATTCAAAACTTCATGTCCTGGAATGGTTTCCCTCGTGAGTTGTCATTGAGACTAATCGAACAATTCAAACCACCCGTAGAAACACCTATTGATCACGAAACTCAAGTAGATAACTCGCATGTGGGTACAAACAACAATGACCCGAAAATTTGGATACCTTTACCCTACCTTGGAAAATATGGAACCCGACTAACCCGCTCATTTATACATAAAATAACCCCTCTACTAAAACTCAAATGCAACTTCATAATTAACTGGAAAAACACCAACAGTAACTCGTTTCTTTCATGCAAGGGTAAAACCCCAACTAGATATCACAGCTCTGTAGTTTACGAATTTACCTGTCCTGGATGTAAAAGTAGATACATCGGTAAAACTGATCGTTGCTTTTACACCAGAATTAATGAACACGCACGGGACATTAAATCTGAAATCTTTGAACACATCACATCATGTGAACTTTTCCAGCATATCAAATCCATTTTAGAACTATATTCTGATGACCAAACGGATCTATCTCATGCAAACATGTATACTACCAGAATTTATATTTAACAACTCCAAAATTATAGACAGATCTGATCACTGGTCCTTGTTGCTATTCAAAGAAGCGCTAGCCATTCGACGTTTTAAACCTGAACTCAATCATGGAACTAAGGCCTCTAAAGACTTAATAATATTCAACTAACTCTATATATAATCTCTTATCTATATATAGCTAATTCAAAAAAGGTTGTCCTTCAAAAATCTAAAATCTAAATTACAAAATCCAGAATAGGAGACACAACATACGTTCTACTAACAACACAAGGTTAAATGGCAAAGACAGAACTATCACGACTATATTATTATTCAAAACTTCGCTCTTCGTAAGCCATATAACGTTAACCACAAGTCATGAAGTGAACCCATGATACATTTTGCTCTTGTATTTTGGATTTTGTAATTTAGATTTTAAATTTTTGACAAACAACTTTTTTTGAATTAGCTGTATACATATATATCATATTACTTTATTAATCTCCTATATATATTTGTGAAATGTAACCTAGCATCATTCCTGATGATGACTGAAACTTAGTCGAAAGCTAGATTATTAAAATGTTTATTTTCGGAGTTACCGTTGTTTTGTATCTTAGCTTCTCCCAAATACGTTCGATCGTTTGAGTTCTGGCTATCGAATGCATCTGGTACTTACTATATAGCCTGATCATAGACCTACGTTTCACCGCCTGACAATTTTTGGGCAGGGTAGTGCGAAATGTAGGTCTGATAAAAATGTTGTCAAAAGTGCGTTCCGTCCACTTATTAATTGTATTTTGTACTAATTGAAAATGATGATTTTTAATTGTGTTTAAAGACCGGTACCAAAATTTAACAAACAACCAATCACAACCAGTTTCCCTGTGAATTTGCCAATCAGTTTTGTCGACCGTAAGATGGTCGACTTACAGGTACTTTTGACGGCATTTTTAGGCCCCCATCCCCTGGGCGGGATCATGGCCGCCCAAAAATTGTCAGGCGGCGAAACGTAGGTCTGTGATCAGGCTACTTATTATAGTAAACAAACCTTTAAGGCTTTTTCTAGATTTGCTATTATCAAAATTTCTGGTAGGATTTTGAATCTAAACATTTTGCCTTTAAGATTTGAGCAACATCCTTCCTGGCAGACATGTCGATGTAATCCGCAGGCATCATGGAAACAAGCCTTACATTGATTTTCTTGTTTGTATGTTGAACAACAATGGCAAGATAACGACGTTTCGCGCGGAAGATTGGAATCAGCTTAAGAAATTCACAGATGCTTTGGAAGCCCTTTTTGGCATACCGTTTATGCAGTGATATTATTCCTATTTTGATTTAGATTTTGATAGCATTAATTTAGACAGCATACTTCAATTAAGTAAGATTTTAATTAATATTTTATGCATGTTTGACGTGTGATGCATGTAAGTTTTTCTTTCGATTATGTATTCGATTTATCTTAAAGTGAGCGGAATAATTTGCATATGACACAAAATTGTTTATTGTCTGGCATAAAAATGAAAGAGCTCGCAAAATTGTAATGCAATAATTTTATTTCATAATAACTTGACGTCAAAGTGTTTTTGCTTATAACCTATTGTTATAAGCAAAGTATTTTTTATGTGATCACTGAAAATGGTTTTTATTTCGACATAATTATATATTTAATTGTCTTACTTGGTCTTTCTCTACCAATAATCGCGAGTAAAAGGGAATCGCTGATAAATTCATCGCCGATGTCTGCGATCTATGTAAAGTTGCTAACCGTTAATGAACACTATAGATAAAGCCACGAAATGAAACATTTGTTGTTGTTTTATTATTGGTATACAACGCCTCCGTGTCGTTATTGATTTGAAAATCTTGAGGAAATTGAAATATCTTAAATATAAGCTTGAGAGAAGATACTTAAACTCTCGGATTCAAGTGTGGTTCAATTGCAAGATGATCAACAGTTTTTGTCATACGCACTTTAATAATATGCTGAAATATCTTTAACGACATTCGTGTTTGGATGATGCGGAACTAGCGGAATGTTGTTTGTGACAGGTTAATTAAATGCATTTTGAAAAGATTTCTATTTTTTTTTTAATTAGTACAAACAAGCCATATAGTAAACTTGTAGGATTATTGATATGCTAAAATTAAAAATACATAATGGGTTTTTAGTCATAAGTGTTTAGCTACTTGATCAGTATATTATTTTATTCGATTTTTTCATATATAACTATGTACTCACAGCTGGAAATGAATAAATCCTTCAAATAATGGTAAAGTATTATGTTGATTTTTTTATTTTGATTTGGGTTTATTCAAATTACATTGCAGCAAAAGCTGAATTACGTAATAATTACAGAGATTTTAGAATAAATGTTACTCTATTTACATTAAAAAGGTATTAAAATTTACAACGACCATATTCAACATGACTTATTTAACTTATTGCACATGGCAAAAATAAATGAGTTTTTAGTCCTATCAGTTTTAATAAAGGGAATATTAAATTTGTTCTCGTTTCTTAAAAAATGGCCCGAATCGTGTCTTTGAGGTAGTAAATGACTGATTTTATGATTGGTGTCGAGCAAAACAGATCGAAACAAATTGTCACATAGATTTTCATGATGGATTTCCATAGGCTTGATGTTTAACAATTCAAGAGCATCACGATAGTCCACATTTAGCATTATGATGGCAATCGCTCTTTTTTCCAAACGTATTAGATCGTTCTTTAGGTACTGCGGTAATGAGTAGTAAATTGCAGGTATAGCATAGTCAGCGACAGATCTGATACACGAAGTGTAAAGCAGTGCTAAATCTTTCGGTTTAACTTTAGCTCGCTTTAATTGGGAGAGAAAGTACAATCTCTTATTAATTTTCTTTACCACGTCATCAATATGATCATTCCAAGTTAACTTACTATTAATGGTAAGTCCTAACAATTTGATACATTGTACAACTTCAAGATTTTTACCATTTACAACTATGGGATCCATTTCGACTGGGTTTACGTTAAACGAAATACGCAGTTCTTTACATTTTTCAGCATTCAATTGCATTTTATTATCATCTGACCAACAAATTACTTCATCAACTAAATCTTGAGCTTTACTAGTGCCATTTTTCAAAACTATTTCGGAGGTAGTAGAATCGTCCACGTATTTCTAGAGAGGACCTTGGGAGATTTTTAAGTCGTTTATTAAGAGGATAAAAAACCAGGGACCTAGTTTGGTACCCTGTGGCACACCAGCGGGGACAGATTCCCACGAAGAAAAGATAAAATTTCCTAATTTGATTCTTTGAAATCTGTGGGTGAGAAAGTCAATTATCCAGTTGGTAACACTGCGAGGTATGTCCAACTGCGATAGCTTTCCAAACAAAATTGAGTGATCAATGAGATCAAAAGCTTTCCTATAATCGAACAAAATCGTTTTTATTACTGATCCGTTTCCGTCCGTTTCATGAAACCAATGATGCAACATGCTAATAAGTGCCATAGTTGTCGAAGATTTTGGAATAACTCCATACTGGTGGGGATCGATCACCTTTAACACAGCTGGCTTAACGTATGTATTTACCAGGAATTCTTCAGCAATTTTAGAGATGCATGAAGTGAGAGAGATCGGTCTTAGATCTTTTTTTGGATGTTGGACGATCTTTGTTTTTGGTAGGGGAATTACATCAGCCTTCTTCCAAAAAGTAGGAAGGTGTTGTTCTTTGTACGATGCATTAAGGATAAGGGAAACTGGAAGGGCAAGAATTAATGAGTATTCCTTTAAGCACCAGTTAGGTATTGCATCCGGACCCGCTGCACTATTAATTTTAAGTTTTGATAAAGCTTTATGAACCATAATTTCTGACACGTTTGGGAAAACAGATGACTCTTCCAATGGGAGCTTTGGTAAGGGAAATTGTAAACTATGTTCATTTAATGATTCTAAAAATATTGTGTTGATCTTAGATGCTTGTTCCTCTAAAGATAAATTTGAAAACTCTGCGACATTCGTTAGATTTGAAAGTCCCTCTTTAGTTTTAAAATTACATAAGCGTTTTACCTCGCTCCACCATCTCTTTGGGCCTACTTTTTCCAAATTATGAACATTCGCTTCATAGTACTTTCCTCTACATGACTTCCTCTCGGAGTTGACTAAGTTTCTATAATATTTAAATTCATCTGAATTAACACCGTAAGTGTAGAACGCCTTTTGCCTCTTTTTTATGAGGGTTTTTAATCGATGAGTCATCCAGGGAGCGTTAGTAACGGAGATCTTTATATCCGTAGTTGGCATGAGGAGGTCTAGGCCCGTTAGTACAACATCATGGAAAATTTTCCACATGGTCTCACAATTATATTCAGCCAGAATTGAAACCCAATTTATTGAGCTCAGATATCTACCCAGTTCTAATTTATGGCTTTCACGACGATCTCGTTTCTTCACCGTTTTCTTCTTAGTGGCATTGCAAACTTTAATTTTTGGTGAGACCACAATGGTATTGTGGTCAGAGAGACCAAAGGGAGGAGATGCTAGAGGAGGACAGTAATACTCATGTAAATTTGTCAACAATAAGTCCAACGTGGCGTTGTTCCTTGTTGAAACTTTAACAAGTTGTTTAAGTCGAAAATGTTTCAACAATAAATTTATATTTAGTCGATTAAAATCACCAGCCAGAATTATACCACAGTTAGGAAATTCAGATTCTATCTTTGTAAGAGAGGAAAGTAAATGATCACGTATTAAAGCATAATTGTCGCTCGGTGGGTGGTACATAACTCCAACAATTATACTTGAATAACCACGATGTAGCCTATTTGGGGCAGATGTGAAGCCAAAGAATTTCATGATCGTCGCAGCAAATGATGTGGCTGATTTGTTTAAATTTACGCAATTGATCAGCTTGAACATAAATGCAAACTCCACCATGGTTATCTCCAATTCTGTCTCTACGAAAAACGGTATAACCCGGAATATGTATAATGCTATCAGGAATTGATTCCCTAAGCCAAGTCTCAGTAATAAATGCTAAGTCTACATGATTATGGAGCATAAAATAAGATATTTCATCCATTTTAGGAGCAAGCGACCTCACGTTAGTTAGCATAAGTTTTGGCACTTTGACAGTAGATGGAGGAACATTCTTTGAAATCTTTATTGATACTAAATTGCAACCGTTTTGATCCAAACTAATACCTCGTCCATAATGTATACGTCTCGGGGATATTCTCACAGGTATGTTTTTAGGAGAATTCATATGATTATTATGTTTAGTCGGGGCGTAGAGTAATTCTGACAGATATTCTTTCAGTTTGGGTAGTATCATCGGGATTATCACAAGGGGAACGAGCAATTTCTGGGGATTTTTTCAAAAAACGGTTCACTGATGTGGGAAGGGAGGCCAAGTTGGGATAATCATCAACGGGGAAGAGTAAGGGGAATGTTGGTAAAATTGGTAAAAAACATTCACTAAAAAGAAAAAATTTACAAGCCTAGTTGTTAGTTGGACAACCAACCAAGAATTATTAGAAAGAGTATAATGGAAAATATTGAAAATTTTGAGTGGAAGACTACCTTAAGGAGGCTCCCAACAAATATGGTACAATTTAAAATCCAAGGCGATTCGGCATTCTTCGCGCGGAATTTTCGTAACGCGAAGTGTGATTTTTAAAACACGTTTTGTGCAGTTGTTTGATTTTTCAGCAAGAAAACGCTATTTTTTATTGTAATCATGAACGTAAATGAGCCTGTATGCATGTTTCAAACCTCTTTTTTTACTTCTCTTTTAATATGACTGTTTGGTTTCATATTTTAAGTGTATTTTAATACGTTTTATAGTATTTAGTCAATTTTGTGTTGTCGACTTTTTTTCACAATTTATAGCTATACACTATTGATAACAGAGACAAGGTTATAAACTAAATTAAATACAGCAACTTATATTCAAGTGAACAGACTTCCGAATAAACGGTGATAACGCTTAGCAATGGAACATTAATGAACGTCTCTGTGTATTAAACCTACGGTCAGTCAGACAGTGCAGTCAGCATCAATAATTGGTGGGGCCAATACTCATATGCTTGTGTCTACAAACCTTCAAAACAATGGATTTCAAAAGAAAATATGAGTGATGCAAAACACGATGTATGAATATTGCATGTTCCTTCGAATTATCGATTCTTGCCACGCTACGTACTGATAATACGATAGGACACCTGTGCTCACAGACGTTAAAAACAAAAGAAGATAATCCGGGGAGAACACGAATGTATAAATAAGTCCCCGGCCCCCTCAGGCTACCAATCATTACAATTTCCATTGAACATAAATTAGTCTACGATGTCTGTTAGCGACATTTATTCACTTGTATATAATAACTGTCCTAAGTTATTAAAAATGTACGTATTATTAAAATATTATTTCAGGTCCTCAATAAACTCTAGGAACAGTAAACTTTTTAGTTCAGATTTAAATTGTTGTAAACTGAAGTTATCTTTTTTTAAAAACTCTGGCAAACTGTTCCAGATGCTGACAGCACAGTAACTAAAAGAACGTTGTCCAGTCGTTGTCCTATATAAAGGCATATCTAATTTTCCATTGGTTCTCGTGTTCAAATTATGTAGCTACCTGCGATCTTGTCTCCAACATTCGGCACAAGTATGAAGAAGCCAGACCTCTAATACATTTAAATGCCATTACAGTATCCCTGAAACGTAGCATATAATTAAGTGGTAACCAGTTAAGCTGTCTTAATGACGGTGTAATATGATCAAATTTCTTTTTCCCGGAAACGATGCGTGCAGCAAAGTTCTGAACCTTCTGCAAGTTTACAATGTTTTTCTTCGATGCATTTGACTACATAGTCGAACAGTAGTATAGTTTACTAAAAACCAAGGCTTTTGTTATACAAACCGGTGTTTTCTTATCAAAGATATACTTTGGTCTGTTTATTTGGCACAAGCTCGCCATACAAGTGGAAACCAGTTTTGAAATATGTTCACCATACTCTAAGCGGCTATCCAATGTGATACCTAGATCTGTGGCCGAGGTTACAGGAAATATGTTTTTTCCCAGCAAAGAAATATGGAAATTTGATGGTATCTGTTTCAACATATAATGAGTTCCAAATATAAGTAATTATAAAAAATATGAAAAATTTACGTAAATTTATACTACAAGAAATTTTTTTAGTGCTTGCTAATTAGTTATGCTAAAAATGTACTTAAACCCAGGTACATGTAGTAGGTTTAGTGGCTTGTCTAGAGATTCAAATCATGAATACTTTAACTATAATACACTTTCAATTGATAAACTGTACAAATTATAATTATTATGCTACGTATATAAACCCAATTGTAGCTATAATGACACTATAAATTACTTGATACTACCAGAAATACATGCAACTAAGCTTGCAACTATATTTTCGGAATTACGGCAATTTTTATTCTAAGAACAAAGTATCAGTTTTTAATCCTTGCTTTATTGACAATGTTTCTAATTGGCACAACATTTGTCATCAGTATGCTATTATGCCTAAAGTAAGCTTAAATTTGGTATAAAATACGGCCCATTAATTACTTAAAACGTTTTAAAATATTTATGAAACTAAATTTTTATCTACATAAACTTAGAGTTTGAAATAAAATCGTTTCAAGCCAGTTTTATATCTTCGTTCATATTCTTTTACAGTCAAGTCCAGCTGATCTGAGCGAGTGATTTTAGCCAATCAGCGCACAAAGAGTTTTTCCAAATAGAAATCCATACCGTGTTGCAGCGCGCGCTTGCAAGCTCAAAAAATCTGTAAATATGGCGGAATAGTTCGAGGAGTAGTTTTTGTAAAAGTTGAATATATTCGAAGAGAATTTACTCCTATTATGTATTTTTTACTCACAATCTACTCTTGGTGCTGGTTTTGTACTCCCGAATGGCATTTCTGCACAGTGGCGGATTCAGGGTAAGTCAAAATAAATTATAGCAGCTCAATTTTAAATTCAAAATAACTTTATAACAATGTCATAGGTTATGAATTTCAAAAGAATAAAATCTAACCAATGAAGTTGCTTTGAAGGTATTTTAAAATGTAAATATATCCTAGAATGAGCTGTGGTAATTTATTTTGACTTACGCTAGATCCGCCACTGTTTCTGCAGGAGTCTGCTCTCAAAGAGGCTTTGAAATCTTTTTCTATGCTACCGAAGGGCGAAGGCATTGAACAATTTGTTGTACGGTTGTACCCGTGACTTGATGGTCTCCGTGGGATGATTTTGTAGCTTTAAGATCTCAAGCTGGGTAGCGCGCACTAGCGCTGTGTCACATACAAATGGTAGACGATCGTGGGCTGATTCACTCTCTGCTGGATCAAATAAATTGGTGTTATATTTGTGATGGCAAAGTCCAGTGCATATTGGCTGAACAAAGAAATGGTATTTTTTCTAACTTGACTGTAAACTTTCAGGGAACTTGTGATGATGATTTTAACCTGGAAAGATCGGCTAGAAGTGAACTGGCAGGGGTTATTGCTTTCGAGGCTTGAGAACTCTACAGATCTTTTGAAATATATATATTACCTATTAGAACCTCATCTGAATTCAGTTCCATCCCCAGGATTTTGTTAAAAGAAATATCAATTCTATATCTGGACTTTATCATTTCCAGTGGGTTTGTGCTGGACCGACAGTTTCTCATTTGGTACTTCACAAGACTAGCTATTTTAGCAGGACCGATGTGTATTGTGTAATGCTGTTATGTCAAGATCATATGTGTTTTTATTTCTACTTTCATGGATGTTATCAAACTTTATAAATAAGAGTGTTTGGGAATAGTTACTGTATAAATTTGTAATTTTATTGACCGGAATTGGAGTTCTTGCAAGAACACATAATGAAGTTTACCTTATAGGGCTTAGCTAAAAAAAGCTGTCATAGAATTGAGATTTATTGTAGTACCACCAATACACATAACCACTTTAATTTAACAATAATTTCGTACAAATTCTGCAGCATTTGCAAGTGTCCACCTATGAATTGTTTGTTCTCTGAAATAAGTTGTCAAGAGGAGGGTTATGAAAAGTTTTGAATGGGGACATTGACAAAAGGGAGGGTTTATTTGTATTATTGATGGGAAGCAAAACCCTTTCCATCCTATGCTATTGAAGTGAGCCCTTTGACATTATCTGACATAAGGCAGACGACTGGAAGAATTAACCATGTCCCCACACAAGGAGGGTAACTTTACCAGCTTTTTTACTCTGCCTGTAATCTATAAATACCAGACGATCACACTTGTCATTGGGAGCATTGTTAACAGGCTCCACTTAAAGTGGGTGGACAGGTTGCAGTAGGTGTTGGATCCAGAATACCTCTGTTAACCCAGAACAGACAAGGACATCAAAGCTGAAGTTCTCAACTCATGTATCAAGTAAAATGCCAGGAACTTTATGACCAAACCATAGCATGCTAACCTCATCAAACTTGATAGTTAAATGTCCATTTTCTACTTTAACAAATGGAGTACATGCCTTAAGGCATCTACCCACTTTTTCTGTGATCCAGTAGCCCCTACTTTGGGGCTTTTCCTATATTTCCCTATATTTAAATACAGGCTATTTGTGCAATAAATGTTCTTGCAAACCTAAATCAATACCAGTATAGCATGGATTTATGAAGAGTTGTTAAACTGGGATTAGCCAAAATCAAATTACAAAAGCTCATGTTAGCATTGATTAAACCTGACCATGGTTTTCTTGAAGCTATGAACTGACATATTAACCCTAACATGTGTGATTGATTAATTGTATGAGAGAGTTGTTGAGTTTCTAGATCCTATAATTAAAATCTCTTGTTTGGGCAAATTTTTATTGCCAAGTAAACTTATTGTGTAGGAGGGTGTGTGATAGCTATTTCTTGAAAGTGAAGTGGGATTTCATTGAATTAAAACAAATATTTGACAGCTAAAAATTAGGCAAATTGACCAATTTTGGCATCAAAGTTCATTACAATGCTTCTAATAGTTACTTGGTCAAGTTTTTGAATTAATATAATCTGAACATATTTGGAGGTGGATTTATTCTTAATACCAATGACAAATTTACAAGTTTCTGAGGGCACAGTGAGTATGGATTAATACAATTTCTGAAAGCGCAACTGACTTTATTTCACCTCTGTTTAATGTATTTAGTCAAACAGTTATTTTTTAAGCATTTTATTCAGTGCCCATAAATCAGAGATTACATGAACTGAAGATGGCCAAATTGTTTGCTCAAATATGTTTCTATACCTCCTCTAGTCATTGGATCTTACTATATGGTGAAAGATGTATACCAATATAGCTGTCATTCAACTCCTACTGTACCCAGGATGTTATAGGCTTCAGAGCACCATGACAGGAAACACACAACGCATGCAGCACATGCTTATTCTCAATTTACCAATTGCATGCATGCCAATTTGAAATGATATGGTTCCTACAGGTCTTATAAAAAGATGCATTTTGACAGTAACATTTATTATGATGACCTTGTGGTACCATTTCCATCTTGTAACCATTTCTGCCCCTTCGTCAAATCATATTAGTGGAAATGACCAACATATTAACTCTTGCCCGTGTCAATTCTACTCTTTTTGCCATCAGCCCAAATTCAATATAACACTCTGACATGAGTTTCTAAGCTAGGAATATGGATTTTGTTGATACTCTTGGTACAATTGTCCAAAGCATTTTGTTTTAAATGGTATCATAGTCATTTGGGCCAAGATAAACACTATTTCTAATGACCTTTCTTGTTGTTTGCCGGGTTTCTCGGCCGTGACACGATATCATTTTGTCGCTATTTTGTACGTTTGAAAATATAGTTTTTACAATTCCCGCCAAAAATCCCATGTAAAAAAGTACGACATAAAACAATTTTAGACAATAGAAACACTTAACAAATTAGCACAATGCCATAATTTATTGAAATAACCTAAATTTACAGAAATTGAAATGATTTTAAGCTAAATTCTATCGCAATTTAACTCGCCTGCGCCAATTGTTTATGCTTACAGTCCACTAAATCACTAAAAGCTTGAGAACAACAATTTCCCCCAAATCATGGTTTTTTGAATCAAAATTGTTCTGTTTTGCATCCCAGACGATCCAATTTCACAACTACTACGTTTTATTCGTTTCTGAGCTCCATTTTTTTCAAAAAATCGTCGATGATCAGCTAAAATATCACTCAAAAACCATTTGCCTCACGCGCCACGAATAAAAAACTTCTTATACTACGCTTTCAAAGCATGCTGGTATGGATTTCTATTTGCAAGGAAAATCATGCTCTGCGCGCTTGGCGCGAGATCACCTGGTAAAGTTCGTCAATATTTTGAAATACAGTAATAAGAAGACAGTCTTGTATTTACAAAACGTAAACTTACTCTAGAATTTAATCAGTGAATAGACTGGAGGAGTACGGCTACGCTGGCCTTTATAAAACATTAAAACACAAGTATAAATACGCATTATCAACAAACTTGCTTTATGTTTCACAGTCAATTCTTGGCGCTTCTCTGTATTTTTCCGGAATTAATCTCTCTTCAAGAGTCTTGTGGCAGTCGTTTTCGTCTCAGTTCTCGCCTTATCGGATGCCTTAAGTGTTCGCTACTCCTGATAGTCCGTCATATTTTTGAGATCAGAAATGACCACCGTTTGTTGGTCAGCCATGGTGGCCGTACGCCTGGAACTTCAGACTTTGCTAATGCTTTCCTTTTCCCAGGTGTAAATAGCCGGGCGGAATTGGTATCCTCGCCCCGGGCTAACACCCGGACCGGTGCTTTTTGCCGTTGGCTCGGGGATAAATTCATTAAGGCACGTTTAATCATAATTATTACTCTTAACTTTGACTATTGATCAAACATCCAGTGTTGAACTACTGTGAAAATCAATCTTAAATTAAAAAGTGCCAAACGTCGAAAGTACTTGAATAAAATGTATGTTCTTGAAACTATGCAGGTTGTTTTTCTTATATGCCCTACTTCATGTGAACTCCCAATAAAAAATGATGGTCTACTTTCAAAACTAAAATAACAAAATAGCATTTGTAGCAGGTCATTATCAAAGTGTCTTAAATAGCAACAAGTAATGCTTTGTTTTTGCCTCGCTTCTCATTTGTTCGGTACTTAGAAATTAATCATTTGCATACAGTATAATTTGAATCATAATAACTGACATTTATATCCGCAGTCTTATTACTTAAACATGCAACTTCATAGCTTTTCTCTTGAATTTGAAATAATTTAATTGTTGTTAGCAGACTCAAATTTTCATTCTCAAGATCTTTAATTTTTTAATTTTTAAATTTTAATTTTTGCATTCAAATCAGACACAACACACGTGCTAGCGAAAAACTTTTGAGTCAAAGATTCATTTTCCCTTTTAAGCTTGAAATTAGCTTCCTCTAACATAGCTATCCGTTTATCAAGCGTAGAGTTTAAAGTTATGGTTTTTGTGGGTAGCCGCCCGCGCGCGGTCAGCGGCTAACCACTATGTTACCGTATCAGACGATGGCAGGTGGCAGGTGGAAGACGAGCCGCTCTTATGACGTAATTTGTACTGCGGTAATGTAACCATCGTGATTACTTAATGTAAGATATTTCAACAAAGTTCGTGCCATGTGACTTATCTCACTTATGTTCGACCATTGTTATTCGATATTTTGTGGACGCAAAGTGTAAATCGTAAAGGTAAGCAAAATTTTGCATTATTTTCTTCTCATTTTGTGCTTTTATTATTGTATTTTCTCGCCATTTCAAGACTCTTGTTGACAAATACCGTCGTGTTAAACTGAAGGTAAGTGCCATTTTGTCTTTGAAATAATGAGTTTTCTAATTCCAATCGCTGATTGTGTACGCTGATGGAATATTTTGATTTAATTTAAGAGCGTGCGAATAGCATCACACGGATCAAAATCTCATTTATGACCGTGCGAATAGAATCACACAGTTCTTGTTTAATATTGGCGTTATACGTGTACATTGAACTGTCCACATGTCTCATCATATTCGTATACAATCTGTGCTTACATTTGTCTTTAATTTGATATTGTTTTGTTTTTAGGCTAGCTGCTGCCCATCTGTATGTCAGTGTTGTTGGGAGATCAATGATTAATGCGATATCAAATCGACGAAAAGACCACAAAGATGAACTATCGATATATTTGCCCTCAAACCTGTTTGGTATTTTCATGCAGAATTATAAAATGTTCATTGGAACAAGAGATGCCAAACATGCAAGTGGCAAGTACTAAATAAGGGAAGCACCATTGAACAGCTTGACAGTTGACACATTGATACAGGACAAAGGGAGAAAAATAACAAAAATTTTTGGTAACTATTATTTGCAAATATGCTTTAGAAATGATGTGATTCAAATTACCTGATTCTCAGATTGATAAACGATGATAAGATATAACTATTAAACCTTGCAAACAAGCTAGCGTGATCTCGTACTGTTATCTCCAAACAATTAGTGGTGATACAAGGGGATTCATACCTGTTCTTTGCTTTGTTTAAAGAGTTCACCACATCGTGTTTGCCAATAGCGAATAACTGAATGGTGCAAAAAATCTGTGCATTAATACTGGAGCTGTGGTGTCATTCAAACCTAAAGATTTAACAACAACATGCCTGCTGTTGTTTCTTAAATTCAAGTTATTAAATATGGAAGAACAAATTTACAAATTAAAGCTATTGTTTGACATCATATGTAATAAATAGTTTGCTTATATTAGAATAAACTAGTTAGTAGCTGATTAATTGAGCAATCTTCCATTCAGTGCCAGACACTTCATGAAATATTGGGGGGGGGGAGTTCCAGGGGCCTCTTAAGATTTATATGTCCGTCCCATGGTAGGGGGATCTGGGGGCATGCTCCTAGAGGAAAATTTTGAAAACTACAATCCTTGAAACACTTTTTCTAGTATTTGGGAATGGTATTTTACAGAATTTCGAAGGCTGTGCAGTATGTGGAAGACATGATTTTTTCATGGATTACTCTCAATGGTAAACGAATGTGAAAATTTAAACAGAAAGAGGGACATAAACTATTATGGAAATTTGGGGCTGTATTTTCTCCATACAACAATTGTCTTCAAGTCTCGAGAGCCAAATCTGACTTCAAGTCTGATTTCCCACACCAAATCTGATTTCCCATACCAACTCCAATTGTTGCAACACGTTTCCAATCATATCCATTTGTCTGACCATGAGATCCACGGGGTTGGTCACAGGAAATAAAATGAATCTTGCTTCCATCACGTTGTTTCTGAGATTGTTCCCCTGACTAGCTTTAGAGAGTGGCTTACATTGTCTGCTGTCTAGTTCTGTAAAGATAAGTATTACTGTTAATTTATGCACAATAATATTGCAATCCATTCCATTTGCATGCCGTAACGAGGGAGTATGAAGCAAGCGAGCAAGGCAGCGCACTAATTATATACTCAGTATTTAAAGAGCAACAACAAAGATTACAATATTGAGTGGTCAACGATCGCCCGAGCGAAAGCCTATAACAACAGGGCAAAGCGCTGTAACCTGTGCGTTACCGAAAAACTGTGCATTATAAATGCAAACAGTGCCAGCTTGCTAAATAAATGGAACGAACTAATATCAAAATGTCGACATAAAAACACATTTTACATTAAAAACGATAAGAAGGAAGTTACGTAATAGTATAAAGAACAATGAAAACGAAGTCTGATCATAAAGTACATTCATGCAAATCTCCTTTAAATTTTATATGCCTTCCTTGCTGCATAAACACAAAGCTCGTACTAAGGCATGGTAGATAAAAAAAGGTAACGTGTGTATAGTTATCTCAGACTACGGGTGCTTGTTGGAAGTCTCAAAATCATGTCAGGAAAATGAGTAATTTTTGTGAGAATCCATGACAATAAGTGTAAGATTTAACGATAATAACAGCATAATTACTTCCCATTACAAATGCAATAAAAACGATGCAACATGTCAATTTTTCTTACCTTTAATGATTCGCTTTTTGTTTTACTTGCGCTAATGTCGTTAACGGCAGAGAGTTCTTAGTCATTGCTCTTTGCACAACCTGTGCTCTTTTCAATAAAAATACCTTCGTCACTCTGTACGAACCACCATTTTGCGCGGTCGTGTCGCTCAACATTCTTTTTCGGAGTACTAGTTCTTTTTGATGGCATTGCGTTTGCAGTTAGCTATATTTTCTTGCCAGCTATAAGGCAACTAAGTTGAACGTACCCCGAGTACTCGCTCGCACGGAATGAGCAGAGAGAAGCAACTATCCGAATTTTATTTTGCAAAAACAAAAGAGGTGGCAAGGCTATCTAACGGATTTGAGGTGTGGCGGCATGTAATGTGCTCTGGCACATGTCAACACTATCTACCGTGTTGACGATGTAGGTCTTGCCGGCCAAGAAAATATTTGTCAACAATAATCTCCCCACCAGGCGGTAAATATCTGCTCTTATTATATGGTTATGAGTGTTTTACTGAAAACTAAAAAAACTTGTATTTTCCATATTTTTACTAGTGAAAAAATATGTAACACACAAAAAACTTGTGCGTATTTCCGCGGGATTTATGTGTGTTCTAGTTCCGACTTCTGACCATATATGAAAAGAATATCGTGTTGAAATCAATATTTTAGGAACGAGCGCAGTGAGTAAGTCAAATATTGTTTTGATTAAATAATAGAAAATACAATATTCATATGTTCGCGCCACGTACTATGTAATGTCCTTTATACATTTTGTGTTTTGGCAGGTTTGTTCATAGCATACTCCACATATTCAGCCTACAAAATTGCGAGTTTGGGAAATTTAAAAGGGCTTTTAGTTTTGCCCAAATGTGTCGCTAAAATTTTGTTAAGGAAAGTTAAAGAATAATTAAATTTCATTGTAAGGTGAACAAGAAGTACCCTCCCGTTATCTTTCACGCCGAAAAAATGGATAATTTGTTCCTATTTTTAACGAAAGCACACCCCGGGATGTTTGACAACTTCCCGCAGAAAAGAAATAACAAACACGATGATGATTGATATAATTGTGGCAAACTGAGTGCAACACAGCACCTTGGTAGAAAGCAAAAACTCTGGCAACTGTTGGCTAAATTAGATGTATTTTATATCTTGCAATCCATCAAGCGTGCTTTAAGTCCAGTATGGACTTAAACACGAGTGATCTGCTGGAACCAGACATGGATGAACAAGCCAGCCAACTTTCGTTAACGCCGTTCACAAGTCCTAGCAGTAAAAGTTCACTGGCCACGAGTGACCTGTTAGAGGTAGATATTGACGTCGAGAGCTGCAGTGAAGTCCTTGAATCAAGTGTTACGACATACGAAGAAGCTGAATTAGATTCAACGGTCTTTGATGACGACTTTGGTTTCACCCCAATTGTTTACTCAAGTGATGAATGCGATGCAGAAGGTAAGAACATACAACGTTCATAGAATGATGACCTGTGTTGCCCAATACATAACTGATCGCGAACATTAACCTAATTTCATTTTACAATACATGCATGTGTATCCACTTTTATTCAAGTTGCTTAAATGGAACTAAATAACTACAATTAAGAGAAATATTATGCATTCACAAACTGAGTAGATGCTTCTGTATATGTGTAGTTTGAGAGTCGCGATCAAAGTATAAAAACTGATAAGTAGGATTTTGACAATTCTGAAATTTTTTGTAGTGCATTCTTATTCCTAGTTTATACAACATCTTTTAGAGTCACAAAATGATTCACATGTGGAACAAGCACCTAAATCGTCGAACTCGGGGAAAACTCGCGAAGACTGTTGTCCCTTGAAAGGTACATTTTTTTACCTAAATTTAAACAAACAAAAACATTGCAAAGCAAGGCACATTCATGAAAGGATGCTAGTCCAACGGGGAGCAAAAATTTGTGCATTTTTACATGAACGCGTAACACACATGTTGATCGAGAAGAAGACCAAATATCACGAAACATTTCTGTGGGCCACAGAATGACTGAAAATCGCCTACCAGCGCACACACGATCTATGAGGATGATAGACGCCAGAATCAAGCTGTAAACTTATTAACTTGCTCTGTGCATGTTGCCGCAGATCGATTGGATATCAAAAGAGTGACATTATCAGAAATTTTGCGTTCAGACAAAATACAAAACCAATACGGTCATACATAAAGTAGATTGGGTGTTTTACTTACATAGCTTTGTTATTAGTCAACTTACGTTGCAAATTACATTGATAATCCAAATTTCTTTTTTAACATTGAACTATTGAATTCATGGTACAGAAATGCGAAACACAACAATTACTTGTTTGTTATGACCTGATTCATCGAATACGAATCATATAGGACATTAATCGTATAACCAATTAATAAAAGTTCATGCGTTTAAGTATTTAAACCTGATCCAGCTCTATATACCATAAGTGTATATGGGGTCTTGAAAACGAACCGCACATTTGTGTACTTTGAAATGGAGTGCCCTCAGTTTCACAATACAAGGATCAATTAATGTATCGTTTTCAACGTCGGTTATTAACTTGTAGAAGCAGTAAATGTCAGTCTGAACAAAACTCATCAAGGAAAAGCAGAGAAGTTGAAATCAATCGATGAAGGTATTTATTGAATAGGCTTATATTGTGAACTTCCATAAGGAAACAAAAGTTA
Source organism: Muricea muricata (assembly GCA_963855995.1). Classification (NCBI taxonomy): domain Eukaryota; kingdom Metazoa; phylum Cnidaria; class Anthozoa; order Malacalcyonacea; family Plexauridae; genus Muricea; species Muricea muricata. Next base: position 119,901,657 of record OY979716.1, read on the forward strand.
ATGATTTTCTGATAAAACATTTTCAAATATCGTTGGTTATCCGTTTGTTATCGTTAAAACGAATTAGCATTTCGTTCACAGATTTTTCAGATCTTTAAACGTTCATAATAGAGCGGTTAGGATGTCAGAAAAGATCATTATAAAAATGTCACTAAAGCGTTTATCAAATTGTTAGAAATGTTACTAAAACGTCTTAGAAGCATCGCACAAAACGTTCACATAAGTCATAAGTCATAATTGTCTGTAGCTACGTCTGGTTGGGTCAAATTGCGGCACCGAGTACATGGATTGTTTACAGCCCGGGCTGAGTTTCCGTCCGGTTTGTCGAGCTAAAATTTCAACTCGGCTGAAGACTAAAATCGCAATAAAATTCAGCGAGCGATTACATCCCGGTTTAAGCTACACGGCAAAAAAAAATTAGGAGTTGAGGATTAAACAATGTTGTGCTGCCCATGTTGTTCTATTTTGTCAACAATATTGTTCAGCACTGTTATACCGGATTGTGGGCTGCATTCAGGCTCAACAACTTGTTCAGTATTCAAAACCTGTAAGCATATATCAAAAAACGAATTCATCAGTGCGAACACAAATTTATTAACGCAAACAAAAGTGCTCACTGGGCTATGCCTATGCATTGTGAGTATCAGAGTAGGAGTTATTCACGGATCACTATGTAGTGTCATTGCTATAGCTTACGTGTTGAACAAAATTTCAACTTCTGTTCTCAACGTGGGCACTGGGCAGGCAGTATACCATTGATAATCAAGGTCCATTATCAGTCACTGGAACCTTGCGTCAACCAAATTCCAAGTCGTAATACTAAGTCAAAGCCGCCCACAAGTATGTCGTCTCAAAACGTTTGAGGAAGTTCAAAACAGCGAAAGAAAAGGAAAGAGCTTCTTATTTGTACGGGGAAAGAGATCGAAACGCGCAAGGCTAGACCCGAACGTTTCGTTGCTTGCGGAGCGAGAAGTGGCTGATAACGGACATTTAATTTATTATCAATAGTAATCACAATTGCCTGCCAGCTTTGAGAGCAGACCTTGAAATTTTGTTCAACACGTGAGCTACAACAATGTCAAAACATTGTGATCCATGAAATTCCTGCTCTGATACTCACAATGCAGCACACGTGTTATCGCCTCGAGAAAATGCCCCCATAGTGATATATTATGTATTTTCCCTGGTACTTTGTGAAACCGACATTAATTACTGTCGCTAATAAATTTGTGTTTGCGCCAATAAATTTGTGTTTCCTAACAAATTTGTGTTCGCTCTAATAAATTCGTGATCGCGCTAATAAATCCGTGTTCGCGTTAATAAATTTGTGTTTTGATACACGCTTACTCGATTTGCCCTTGTCGGTCACCGTAGAGTACACACAGAGTGCATGTTATTTTGCCGTACAAAAATCAATCTGCAATGCGAAAGGCCATGTCACGCAGCTATTTAGATTCATAAAAATATAGTCGGTTCGGGTGAAAATACTTCAAGCGGGTGAATGCTACTAATGCTTAGAACGCCTTTGCTATAGTATAGATATTGCCGTTCGTCATCGTTTAACTGACCAAATATCGTTAACATTTCTTTCTACCATGAATATTCAGTATATAATTAATTTCATAGTAGAATACAAATAACCCGGTAATTGTTCTAAATGAATCAATTTTAGTATACGTACACTACAATGCTGCCCAAAGGAATGCACAAGTGCAATGGACTTCCCTAACATGGTATTAGCAAGGAATTCATTTCAGCAGTTATCTTCCATGGGAAAGAGTCAGTGGCTATTAGATTATTTAACAGATCATTCAAATGACAGGTATTTTGCGACTTAACAAAATCCACGTGTTTCCCGTTTCACATTTTGTATAGTTAGTGTGCGGAGCGTCTGTTAAGGGCAAATTCTTACAGTTTTTTTTAACAAAAATCGTCAGGAACGTAACTGAGAGTAGTTTGCATTTAATATGAGAGATTTCAAACTTGTCATCGAAGGTTTGCTAGGGCAAGAAGATATAACGAATTGGCAAAATTATAGCCTCTTATTACCTCAGCACCTAACAATGGATCTGTCAATTCGTTAAAATGACAACTAATCGTCTAATAATGCGTTAGTATACAGACTTAATTTTATGCTAGTTTACAGGCTTGCGAATGTATAAATTGCATACTTTAAAGCCTTTATCATATTAAAGCGATTTACTGGACTATGCACGCTGAAAATTCCATATTATTAGCCCCGTAAATCGATTCCGTATAGCACCTGTAAGATTTGCTTAGTGTTTTTGAAAATAGACAGTGTGTCTGCAGCCCCATATTATCCTAAACACCTTGTTTGCCAGAAAAACCATTATATATTACTATTTCTACTGCGTTTAATAGGGATGGCACAACCTACCTAGTGAGAGGGTATTCAGTCTGTAGAGCTTCTTGGATGGCAATACACGCTATTTCACAAAGTTTAATGGCAAAACTCGTGTCAATGCACAAGAATGGTTTCCAAACAACGAGAAGCCCTGATAAAGAAAAGACGAAGACAAAAACTTATATCGCCAAAGCATGGATGGAATCGTCCTTCCAAAAAATGGGAGATAAAATGCCGGACAGTCCAATCATTCACAGTCGATATAAAATTCAACTTATCACACAGTTTTCAGGACCTGAGTTTGTGCTTGATTTACGCAGTGGGAGTGTTTATATATCTGGGTATTGGCGCTACATTTGAGTGCCCAAATATTTTAGTTATTAATTAATGTTATATCATTTTGATAGCCAAAATATTCTAGATATTAAAGCTTGTTATATCATTTTCATAATGTTGGCGCTGCATTTGCAGTGCCAAATATTTTAGATAACAATGAAAGTTATATCATTTTCGTAATTTTTGTTGCTGCATTTGCAGTGCCAAAATGTTCTTGATATTAATCCATGTATATCATATTTGTAATGTTGGCGCTGCATTTGCAGTGCCAAAATATTTTAGATGCTGATGAAAGTTATATCATTTTCATAATTTTGTCGCTGCATTTGCAGAGCCAAAATGTTCTAGATATTAACTCATGTATATCATATACATTCATAATGTTGGCGCTGCATTTGCAGTGCCAAAATATTTAAGATACTGATGAAAGTTATATCATTTTCATAATTTTGTCGCTGCATTTGCAGAGCCAAAATATTTTAGATACTGACGAAAGTTATATCATTTTCATAATTTTGTCGCTGCATTTGCAGAGCCAAAATATTTTAGATACTGATGAAAGTTATATCATTTTCATAATTTTTGTCGCTGCATTTGCAGAGCCAAAATATTTTAGATACTGATGAAAGTTATATCATTTTCAAAATTTTTGTCGCTGCATTTGCAGAGCCAAAATGTAATAGATATTAACCCATGTATATCATAATTATTCATAATGTTGGCGCTGCATTTGCAGTGCCAAAATATTTTAGATAATAATGAATGTCATATCATTTCCATAATTTTGGTGCTGCATTTGCAGTGCCAAAATATTTTGAATATCATATTATAAAAATATTGTTATTTTATGGTTGTTATTGACGTCGCCTATTAAACAGAAAAAACTCCATTTTTGCAACAACGTTTTTTTTGTGGCGAAAAACCATTTAAAATTTCCATTTTATCTTTAAAGAAAATAATTTTGCAATTGTGTTGCCATTATTCGAGAAAATGATAAAATAATGCAGGAATTTTACTAAATAGAATATTTCACTTTGCTCTAGAACGTGTTATCTGTAATCTCGCCGCTATAGTCTAATGCTCCGGTAAAATATAAATTTGCTTCTTCCCATTCGGCCGATGATTTCGGAAGCTTTATTCCACTCTTAACTAGCTTTTTGTCATTAAATAAACCGGCACTGATATTTGTTGGACAGCTGCCATCTTGAACATCATTGTTTAAATGCTGCGATTGCGTAGGAGGAGAGTTTGAATTATTATAATATTCTGATGTAAATAATGAGTCCAAATTGAAAGTGGTGTTTACATAACAAAATCTTCGATGGGCTCTCAATCCCCTTAAGCCTTTACATTTCTTGCCGCAAGCACAATCAATATCCTTGTTATGTGCGCAAGTGTTGGACGTTTCATTTTGCAATTCAGTGTCATAATCTGTAACACAAGCTTCGGATGAGATTTCCCCATGGTTATTATTCAAATTTACTAATGAACGACTTGGACTTTCGGTATAATCTGACCCTTGCGTAGAAACTGAGGGGTTGTTGCTAGGTGTAATAATTGGTGAATTGATAATTACCCTACTTTTACAGCGCCAAATATGGCGGCCAAGAACCTTGAAATCTTTGCCACAATAAGAGCAAATCGTTCCTTTACTGAAGGCAAATAGCAAACATATTATCAAGCAGGATAACCAAAACCATATCAGACTACCACGTCGCTCGCCACCCATAATTTCGACCGCCAATATAACAGCCAAGTTGAGAAATTTCCCTCACAAACTTAAACTTTAGTCCATTAAGTAGGCCAGTTCAAAAGATTCAAATTAACCCTCTTCCTTCAAGAGTTCCTTACACCGATTTAATTCCAAATTCGTAACAAGATACCTGCAGCGTTGAATGCAACTTTGTAGATAGAGGAAGGCTGGATACGTGTGTGCCTGAATAAATAAAACAGCTTGGACGGAGCGACAGAGCATACGCCTGTCGCCTTCTCGCCACGATAATGTGGCGAGAAGGCGACAGGCGTAATAATAATAATAATAATAATAACAATAATAATAATAATAATAATAATAATAATAATAATAATTATAATAATAATAATAATAATAATAATTATAATAATAATAATTATAATAATAATAATAATAATAATAATAATAATAATAATAATAATAATAATAATAATAATAATAATAATAATAATAATAATAATAATAATAATAATAATAATAATAATAATAATAATAATAATAATAATAATAATAATAATAATAATAATAATAATAATAATGATAATAATAATAATAATAATAATAATAATAATAATAATAATAATAATAATAATAATAATAATAATAATAATAATAATAATAATAATAATAATAATAATAATAATAATAATAATAATAATAATAATAATAATAATAATAATAATAATAATAATAATAATAATAATAATAATAATAATAATTATAATAATAATAATAATAATAATAATTATAATAATAATAATTATAATAATAATAATAATAATAATAATAATAATAATAATAATAATAATAATAATAATAATAATAATAATAATAATAATAATAATAATAATAATAATAATAATAATAATAATAATAATAATAATAATAATAATAATAATAATAATAATAATAATAATAATAATAATAATAATAATAATAATAATAATAATAATAATAATAATAATAATAATATCATGCTCGTTCATAACTGTTTGTATAGTAATTATAGGCGTGATATTTAAGGGCTTTAGATAGAAAACCTTCATCGTTATCTTTTACAATGGTAATCTTTTTAGATTTCCGACCATACCATTTAAGTATTTTGAAAAAAATAGTATTTTGAAAAAAAAACAATTGCTTGCTTAGCGCACCGTAATTAGGTTACAAACAAGACAACAATATTACAGCAGATAATCCCGGAGATTACGGTTCTACGAGCACGTCGAAATCTAAAACTGTCAACAATAAAAGCTGTTCAACTAATAGTTGCGAAGAATGTAAGAAATCAATAAATGATTGTCTTGGCGAAACCGATTCTAGAATCAAGTCTGTCGAGGATAAAGTGCATAATATTTTGATCGAGCTTCAAAACATAAAAACCATAACTTTAAACTCTACGCTTGATAAACGGATAGCTATGTTAGAGGAAGCTAATTTCAAGCTTAAAAGGGAAAATGAATCTTTGACTCAAAAGTTTATCGCTAGCACGTGTGTTGGGTCTGATTTGAACAAAAATTAAAATTTGAAAATCAAAAAATTAAAGATCTTGGGAATGAAAAATTGAGTTTGCTAACAATTAAATTATTTCAAATGCAGGAGAAAAGCTATGAAGTTGCATGTTTAAGTAATAAAACTGCGGATATAAACGTCAGTTCTGATTCAAATTATACTGTATGAAAAGGATCTAACTTTGAAGTACATTTTTGACGAAGAAGGTTCAATAGAACATGACATGACAATGTTTTTCCATAATGATTTAACTTTTGGGTTTTCTACTATTGCATTCGTAAATGATATCAATTGGAATATTCAGAATCATTCCTACAGTCTTGCTAATCTCATCCCTGAAAAGCTAGTTCTGCTGCTTCCAAAATATTTACAAGATCATCGCATGGAGAGGTAAGACAACCCCTTGTTCTGTTGGCAATGAAAGAATTTTCTGGTCCAACTGATTTACATTGTCCTTTTCCTCTCGGGCACCAATATAGGCAAGTGTGCCAAGTTCAACTGAATTTAATTGCGTTTCGCCATACCTATGATATGTTTGTTGCGGCCTTCTGCTGATGAATCGGCAGCATGCTTCGAATTAGGTGTTTTGTCAGCCCTCACAATGAAACAACTTCTTGTCTTTCATTTCAAGTATAGCATCATCGAAAGCATCGGCTGTTTCTGTTTCGGTCACAAACACACGTCATCGACAACAAAACTTTCAACATCGCTTTCGACTCTACTCTTCCGCTCCTGTTTCGCTTTCAAAAGCAAGATTCAGCTCCTGGGATTGAACTATAATTCCCCCCCCCCCATTTTCTCATCGTATGATGCGCATTCAATTTTGACTCTTTTGCCCGGTCAAACACTCCTGTATTCGGTTTTTGATAAGGAAAGTGTATCAAATTTAAAAATGTGTTAAATTACAAAGCAGCAATGCACTCATTTAGTCAAGTGACGTTTTTTTCTTTAATCCTTAACATATTTGCCGCTAATATTTGCCGACAAGTCAAACCAGTTTTCTTCTATTAACCGTGATGTAATTCACGGTTTTGTTAGATGTTGTAAGATGTTGGCACTGTATTTGCAGAGCCAAAATATTCTACACATAAGAGAACGTATGTAATTTTCAGACTGTTGGCGCTGCACTTGCGGTGCCAAAATAATTTCAAATGTAGTTATGTGAATGTGCTGTTTGTATGTCTATTTGCGCTGCGTTTCGAGAAGCAAAAAAAACTTCGTATACAGTACGGCTTAGAAATAAGCTAACAAAAATGCGTCCAGAACGCGTTCGTCCATGCGTTATATTTGCGTTCCATTTGCGTTCCATTTGCGTTCCAGCGCGTTTCTAATTTGCGTTCCGCTATTACTGGAACGTATCCCAGAACGTGTTCTTGTAACACTCGTAATAAGATTGAGTAGCATCAGAAATTATTGCGATTTCCTGAGTAACGATTTTATTACATAAACAGCCATGGCTACTGTATGGGAAGGCTTAGGAATATGTGAGAAAAAGAATAATCTCTTAACGCTCAAGTGGAACGACAGAAACAAAAAAAATGAATAAATTAATTGCTTGAGCAAGAGGGGATTAATATTTTTTTCTCAACATTTGATATGAATAGTAATAATATATCTGCATTTCATCCACGAAAGCAATTAAGTTCAGCATTGAAATATTTAGCAAAATGTCATTAAATTGATAATGGAAAACTATACTTGGCTTGAAGAATTAATGAAAATATCACACGTGGTTAACGAAATATGTATAATATCGCTCGCGCTACACACCCACGGTATTTTCAACATTTTGCCAACGCGCGAGTGGTATTATATTAAATATTTTGCCAAACACGCGTGTGATTTGTCATTAATATTTCTCTAAATCTCTAACCGTTTAATTTTCTACACTGTTGTGAGTCGTGAACTAAAATATCTTATTCTACTCTACACATGTGTGATAAATAATTAATCACATACGCTCAGCTATTTTCACCTTGTCTTTGGATTCGTGAATGGTCTTAACGAGCATATCTCCGATCGTGTTTTGAATAAGCTATTGAAGTATGATTCACTGATTTATTGTTTTGGTCTTTGTAAGAGTTAAGGGTGGTAGTAAATACGAAAAAGTATGACACTTCAATTAGGAAGGGCCTCCACAGTCTAACGAAATATTTGATTGATAACAAAAAATCCACAAAATATCCGTGTGTTCTGGACGCGTTTCAAACGCAAATGGAACGCGAACGCAGTGTTTTCTAAGCAGTACTGTGGCAGCAGAATTTTTTTGTGGTAGATAACTATTTAAAATGTACATTTTAGCTTTGAAAAAAAAACTATTTTGGACCAGTGTTGCCAATTTTCGAGAAAATGATAAAATTATGCCGGAATTTGGCTAAATAGAATATTTCACTTTGCTCCAGAACGTGTTACAATTTGAGTGATTTATAACATGAGCAAAGTCAAATGTCATGGCCTGGATTATTCTAATATCTTAACAAAACTAAAATAAGCGGCTATGTTTTTGTGTGATCGAGTTTGACTGCACTACAGACACTGGCAAGGTTAGAGTTTTTTTCCAACCTCGAGTTTTACCCACCACAATATTGAAATAACTGCCAATATATATAATGGTCATTGTGTAAGGCAACCGCGAACTTTCTGTACAGATATTATACCTATGGCACTACATATTACAATGTTAAATCATGTTGCAGCCAATCGCGCTCTTCCTTATTTTGCTAGATCTTCAAGACAATAATAACATTCCAGAATTACTCTTTTCTTTGGGCCAGTCTGGCCAAACATATTTCGTTTTATTTATTTTTTAATTTTAAGCCTCCGTAAATACAATTACAGTAAATCCAGGAATACGTGATCTATGTTTCATTGGGAATAATTTTGCCCTTGAATAGTCATCATGCACATTGTAGCAAATATTTTCGCACCAAAATCCCGTTTGCCTCCAACAAAGACCATATAAGAAGAAGGTTACTATACTGTCACATGCTGCTTGAACACGCTTGGATAACAACCTGGCAATCATGTCAAGGTTAACATTTCATAAAAATCTTGGTCGCCCAAATGTATATAAAGCAACTCCTTCCTGGAGAATACAATCATTGTGAAGCTAATCTCAACAAGGTTCGTGTATGGAATAAATCCGATGAAAATTTTAAGAGAACTGGTCAAAGAGAACAACATCAAGATAGCTGAAAGTATGTTAAAATTTTGATTTTCAGTATTTTACTGGGTTGAAAATAATTAAATTGAATAACAAACCGAGCAACTTCTGATGCAATTTGTCTTTATATGACACGATAAAAAAATATGGTTATGATACTTCGTCTTTTATTACGATCATTGAGGTTTCTGCACAGCATTATTGTCACTCACCAGAGTAATTAAAAAGTCAACCGTTTGACCTGCCAGTGGCAACATCATTACTATGGACGTTTACCCGACACTTTGAATCGTTTCTTTCAGGGCACCTGAGTGTAGATCCGACCACTGCACGCGCTGTAAACATGGCTGCTGTAGATTGCGATCCCAATGGGTTCGTCAAACGCAGGTTGGTATCATCAATTGCATTATAGACAGGCTATGTGTTATGTACAAGATAGTTGTAGGCAAATTTGTAAATCAGATATAGAGCAAATGCAAATGGCCAACACGTTCTAGAGCAAAGTGAAATATTCTATTTACAAAAATTCCGGCATAAATTTATCATTTTCTCAAATATTGGCAATAAAATTATTTTCTTCAAAGACAAAATGAGAATTTTAGATGGTGTTTCGCAACAATGTTTAGGGCCAACATCATGAAAATTATATAACAAACATTAGTATCTAGAATATTTTGGCACTGCAAATGCAGTGCCAAAATTATGAAAATGGTATGCATTAATTTCAAGAAATTGTGGAACTGCAAATGCAGTGCCAACATCATGCATATCATGTTCATATCATCTGAATATACATACATTAATGAATAGTTTCGAGAATATTTTGCATGCAAATGTAGCGCGGTCTAGAGAGTAGAAACGACATGCGTGCAAATAATATCTTGAGCATGCGCACTTGCTGAAAACGTTACCCAGATACAAATTTGGAAACATGTAATTGATAAATATTTAAACAATTCAAATGCAGCGTCAACATCAAACAGATGATTTACATGTTAGCAAATAAAGAATTTTTGACGTTGCAAATTCAGAACAAACATTATGAAAATAATTTTCGTTTTTGGCAAGAACTTAAAGTGCATGTGATACGAAATTTTATATTTTAGAATTACAAACTTCTTTCTGCGGTGATTATCGCAGACTACTTTATTTTTTAAAAAACATGATGCCAGATGAATTATTTGAACGTTTTAATATGTGGCTGTGAGGCAAAAAATTATCCTATGACTGGGCACGAAATTGCACCAAAATGATGTCACTGATGAGATGTATTTTATGCTCATTGACTTAATTTAACTCTGGGTAAAACCACTAACGTCATTATGACGTCATTTTAGTGCAATTTCGTTCCCATGCATGGGACAGTTTTGGCCTCACGGTCATGTATTTAAACGTTTAAATAGTTCCTTTAGCATAATCTTTTTCAAAAATAAATTACACCGCGATAATCACCGCACGATGTATTCTATGATTCTAAAATATAAAATTTTGTGTCATATGCACTTTAAACAAGACATTAATCGGGGGTGTATTAACATATTCGTGCATTGCCCAAATAACTTCTTTTCAAACCAATTCTTTTTAACATGCATGGTTGATTTTAACATACATTTGTCGGACATAACCCAGATATATAAATACTCACACTGCCTAAATTGAACACAATGTCAGGTCCTGAAAACTGTATTACAAGTTGTACTTTTATATCGACCGTAAACATAAGCGATCGGTTCGTGACATAAATTCACGCATTTGGCACTTGGTTTCGGTTGGAAGCTTTGAGTCCACCATCCCAAACGCAGTTAGATAAAATTAATACAGTCTTTACTTAAAGTATCGTAAACGTTATATTCTAGTGTGGATCCTAGGCACCCATTACTTGTTTCACGTACTCTTCCAATACTCTACCACAAATTCCCTCGATTTTCACAAGGACCTTCCCCTCCAGTGACTGTATTCTGATCCTTCGGAACCCGTACAGAAGGGCCCCTCCATCAGCAAAGATAACCACTCTGTCTTTAAAACATTTATTTCAAACTTTTAGCGGTAAAAAGAGAGTAAATTTACATAAATACGATGACGTGCAAATTCAATATCAACAACATGATTTTTTTTGGCGCCAAAGACCGCCTAAAACCCATACGCCCGTGGGTGCTTAATTATCATCTGCCAGAATGACAGAACACTCCCCGTCTGGTATAAAATACCACTATTTCATAACATAACACAATTCATATAACTAAATTGTCAATGAAAAAGCTGTCCGTTATAAACTCTAGTTATAAGCGTCCTCTGTTTTCAACAAAATAACTTCGGTAACTGGTCGAAGGTAGGTACCTTTTACACCATCCTTTGCTGTAATCACTTCGACCTTTCGTACCTTTCCGTCGGTACTCGGAAAGGTTCTATTTACACGGGAAATTGGCCAATCGTTCCTAACGACTTCCTTGGACCGGAGCAAGACAAAGTCTCCTTCCTTTAGGTTCCTCATCTCAGTACGTTTCCCATTTACGTCGCGGTTGTAAAAGAGGAAGAAATTCCTTCCTCCACCTTGACCAAAAGACGTTAGCTAGATTTTGGACCTGCCTCCATTGCTTGCTGCTCCTGCAGAGATCCTTCTGACCGAACTTCCCCGGCGCTGCTTTAAGGGACGACGGCTTTTGAGTTAACACCATAGAGGGTGTGAGGACATCAGACATTGAGCGATCACTGGAGACAGGCACCAGAGGCCGATTGTTTGCAATAGCCATAACCTCTGCCATAAGCGTACAGAGAACCTCGTGGGTAAGACGTGTAGGTCCTACGTCTGCAAGGGTTGAATCCAAAATTCTTCGACAGATGCTGATCATGCGTTCCCATACGCCACCGCAGTGGGAACCGTGTGGAGGATTAAAAATCCATTGGCAGCACTGTTTGCTGAGGTAGTTGCTGACGGCTCCTCTGTCCATCTCTTTGAAGGCAGCGTCCAATTCGTTTCGTGCCCCCAAGAATCGTCGCAAGGCGTTAATAAAACTTGACGTGTCCATAGATTCTACGAGCTCGATGTGAATCGCTCTGACCGTTAGACATGTAAAAATTACCGCCCAACGCTTGTTATTTGCTGTCCCCCCTCTGGTTTTTCTTGTTATGACTTGCCAAGGTCCAAAAACGTCCAGACCAACGAAGGTGAACGATGGGGCTGGGGTGAGCCTCTCGACCGGGAGGTCTGCCATTTTCTGGTGTTGTTGCGTTCCTCGTAACTTCAGGCATTTCAAACAACGATGGATAACCTTGTTAACAAGGCGTTTCTCTCCGAGAATCCAATATCCTCTGGCTCTTACAAGGCCTTGCGTTAAGTGTCTCCCTTGATGTTTGACTTCGATATGTGAATATTCAACGATCAGACGAGCAACATGCTGTGACGCTGGTATTATGACTGGTTGTCGCTCTTCGTTTGTGATATCTGCACGGTTGAGGCGTCCACCGACGCGTAGTACGGCGTTCTCATCCAGAAATCGGCTCAGCTTGATAAGTAATCTCCTACTATCCAAGTGCTTTGTCATTGAGTCACCAATTATCACTGTGTTTGGAACTTTAGTTTTGTTTGGTCAAGCAGAATCTTTGCTTTGTCGTTCGTATTTTTCCTCATTCGATTGTCCCTGTCTTTTGTTTATGTTTATTGCCTTTTGTCTTCTTTGGTCAAAGGGGGTCTCTTGCGATTTGATTTCAATATCGCTGTCACTTAGAACATCAAATTGATTCTTAATGACCGTATCGTTTTTATTGACAGACAATGCCTCGCCGCGATTTTCTGACACAGTGCACCCATTGACTCTTTTCCAGCCATTGACATTGTGATTATCTGTATTTGCTGGCTGATTTAGGTCAGCATCCGTCTGGAGGACTTTTATCACCGTAAGCAAAGATTTCTTCTCATCTTCTAAATTTCCTATGTCTGTTTTTAGTGATGCCATAGCATATACCAGATTTTTACACCGTTGTTTTAGGGAGTCATTTTCTGCCTTTAGCAATTTATTCTCTTCTAACATATTTTGCATATATTCATGGGCACAGGTCATTGTCACATACACTCTTCAATTTTAATTAATTTTGTTGATTTCATGTGAAATCTCGTTGACCTTTGCATTCATGCGATCTACTAAAAATTTAAAGTTCACGGCGATTTTTTCCAGAGAAACACCCGAATGTTCAACATTGACAGCATTTAAATCTTTATCTTTGTCAACATCTGAATGTTCCTCATCTGTTATATTTATAGTTTCATCCTCGTTATTTGTTTGATCGCCTAATATTTCACCCATTATTTCACCTTCGACGCCGTCAATAGCTGTAACTTTAAATTTTCACTGTTTGGTCCATTAAAACTAAGCGACCTCGATGAAGAATACCAACGAATTTCTAGACCATTATCCGCTACATATTGCTTACAGCCACCTTGCGGCGTCGACCATTTCATCTGAAGGTTCAAAAACAAGACAAAAAAGCTTTGAAGCGACTCAAAGCTCCCTCCCCATTTTAGCGATCCTTTCTTTGTTATATGGAGATACTTTTCACCTTTAAAACCACTTTGATTTTCATTAGATGAAAAAAATTATCGGAGCTCTCTGATTCACTGTGTAACGCCATGCCATGACACTCGAATGTCACAACAAGATGACCTGTTGTCATATCAGATGGCCTTACTGGATTATGACATGCTCATAACGAGTCATTCGCTGTTGGAAGTTTTTTCTATTACATTATTTCGAAGTATGCTCTGGAGGTACTCCATTTGATATTTCAAATAAACACACTATTAAGTCCTCGATCATCCCATCGTTTAATGTGGAACAGGTTTGTTAAAAACAAACAAAGATCCGGTGGAAACATTCCTTTAGACCTGCAACCTGAATTTTATAACAAGTTGGTTAAGGAGGCCATAAAGAGGCTTGACCCAAATGCATCCAAGAAGTCCTTGGACAGGATTTGCCATTCATTCACGCTTGGCAAAAATGCATGCAAAATCGCCAATATGCGATATGCATATCCAGCGGTTATTCAAGTGAAAATATCCAATATTGGCTTATGTGAAAAAGTCACCTGCTTTCTTACCTTTGATGTAGGCATAATCATAACCCCATACCCCATTTCCCTAGTAGGCAAATTTTTGAATTGGAAAAATTTATTAACACATCTGGAAAGTGCATCTAAAATTGTCTAGTAGTGAACTGGACCATTCATTCCACATATTAACTGATAGGTTACAGGAAATAATATAGATCTATGTTTTAAAATTGAAATGCATTATAGTACTTTAAGTTAATGGACTATCACTGATGTTCTGTACAGTACAAACACTCATGTTTGTCCCTTATCTTTGTCAATAAAATAGTTCCTTTTTACTTGGAATGATGAGTGTGCATTCAAAACTTAAATGTTTCCAATACTAATAAAAAATACACATATGCTCATGCAATCCTTGTGTATAAACAGTACAATATTAATAACTCATTTAATTACAAGCCTCTACAAATCAATATCGTGTTCCAGAATGCTATCAACATCACAATCACTTTCCCAAACTGAACTATAGCCCTCTAGTTCATATGTGTCAAACATTTCTGTTAATGTTGAATCATTCTGATCATGTTCCAGTCAGAGAGGACCGTTTCATCACAGTCAGAGGTTGAATCTTCAATTGGCACTTCAATTTCCTCACCATTAAAAACATCCTTTAATGTCTGAAGAATAAGGACAGCATATTTCTATCACCGAATTTCTACACAATCCAGCACATCATTTAAAGAAAACAGGCGATGACAGTTTTCCACAACTTGGTTGATGTGAAACATGTTAAATTCCATTAAAATTGTTGGGCAAGAAACCATTGTTTCCACTTTTTCTTTCTCAAATACTTTTTTGATGTTCAAGAAGTTTCTTTCTTAAATGTTTTTTATCACTTCGAGTAACAGTCCTTTCAGAAATAGGCCTTGCTGCACTTGACAAACCAAGATTAAGCTGAGGCAAGCAATCATCATTGCCTTGCATTGGACTCCAAAATTCCTTACAATTTTGGTCACCGCATTTGCATTCTTGCATAAAAAAGCTACAACACTGATGCATGAAGGTAAATTGTGATGTGTCAACATTATATCCAAAATGACTTAGTAACCATTGCCGTGAACACTCTTCAAGCTGCAAATATATTGTTGTCACAGTGAACTGACAACAAGCCATTATATTGTAGATTGCAAAGACTGGGCTTCCCATCTCGTCCAGCTCGCCCACAATCTTGCATGTAGGACTCAACAGTCTTTGAAGGGCCAAAATGAATGGCACTTCTAACCTCCTTACAGCTTACACCCATTCCAAAAGCATTTGTACATATTAGAACACGTATTGTTCCACCATGCCTTGCCATCTGGTCAGATATGTGAGTTTTTACTGATGCAACAGTTCCAGCATGATACATATCGACAATGCGATTCTGAGGCAGTTTGTCTTCACAGATGGTACATTTGTCCTCTCAAGTAAACTTCAAACAAACGAAATAAAAGTGAGCACTGTTTACGTGTCTGACAATAAATCAGTGTCCTATGCATTCGATTACCCGATGTTTTTAGATCATTAATTAATAACGCAAATTGTTTTTCAAGTAGCTAATTTTTGTCTAAATATTGTTTGACATAACATAGATTTGGTCTACTTGGACTTTGTTCAACCATTGCTACTTCATCAGGGAGCAGATGGAGTGTATCTAAAATCTGCTTCTTTGTATTCTGTGTAGCAGTGGCAGTTAGTATAATTATACCACATGCCTTGGGAATAAGTGACCGTATTTCCCCCAAGTATCCATACCACTTCCTAAAAGGGCTCTTCTTAGTATCATCTGACAGCACCCTGCAAAAGACACACAGATCGGTATAAATTATCAAATCTGCTTGACAGAACATGTTAAAACATGATCATATTGACATTTAAGAAGAAACAAAACCACAATAACAAATAATAGCTAACAAACCATTGTGTTATACAATGGGCTTCGTCTATCACAACACCAATCAATTTCTCTTTAAATGTTGGCGAGCTAAGAATCCCTCTCCATGTGGCAATGGACAGCACAGCCTTGATTGAACAATACACAAGTATATAGTATCCTTCTAACACTTGCTGAATTATCTCAGGATCGTCTTCATTTCCAATAGCAATCGCTGAAATGCCAACAGACTCGAGGTGTTTAATTTGATCGTCCATTAATGATTTTAAAGGCGAAATTACCATAAGCACTCGAGTTACGGTCTCGCGCGGGAATAATATCCGCTACAATAGGAAGACACTGAAATACGAGAGAATTCCCAAAGCTTGTTGGCAAATTAACAAAAACATTTCCTTTTTCTAAACAGGCGCGGATACACTGCTCTTGCTCTGGCATGAGCTGTTCGATGTTGAACTTCTCCTGGACAGATAAAAACGCTTTCTTCCACAAATCCTCTCGAAATTGACCTGTCGCCATTTTAATTTACATGAACTGCGCTGCCTGCATATGCTAGAAGACTGGTGATAGTTGAGAACGTCCAATGAGAACACAGCTATTATCGATTTTATCGCGAACCAATAAAAACAAGTACACGTTTCGAGGAACTAAACAATTTGCCAGAACAAGCAATTGTGCGCTAATTCACAGACGGTTATTACTTCCCCCTGCAAGCACACCGTCTGCGGCGCAGGCTAGTGGGATGCCTGTATTAAATAAATACAAACTGTTACATTAGATTGTTCATACGATCCAGCCAGGAAGGGCCTCATGTACATGGACAAAACATTTTGTTTTTACAGAAAATTCAAAATGAGTTTAAACTTATACATTAAATCATTGAATAACGAACATGTTATTAACAGGTATCGCAGCAGAAAAAGGGCGACTGATTTCACTTATACAGTTCCACTCTATTCTGAAGTTAACATGAGCAAATAGCGTCTCATCATCTACAGCAAGGTTAGCCTGTCTAGATGGTCTGGCAACCACAGCTGGACAGATGGGTTAAAGTTACCTTCATACCGTGACCAAATCATTTAATAGCAAAGTATAAATTAAAAGCAACTTTTTACCGGCCCCGTAGTCAACGACTTTTAAAGTCTAAAACTGTATAAAATCCCATGATGAAAGGAAATGTAGTGTGTACTAATACCCGAGCCGCAGCGTGGAGCGCTGCCCGGTGAAGCCCAGGGCGAGGGTTACTAATTCTGAGATGAGAAAGTCATCCGCCATTATGTGTTGGTTTGGTTTGGTTTGGTTTGGTTTGGTTTGGTTTGGTTTGGTTTGGTTTGGTTTGGTTTGGTTTGGTTTGGTTTGGACGTTCGACCTTTTTAGCTGACGTCATTGAATTCCGAGGGGTTTTAAGATAAATGTCAAGAAATCTGTAGGGAAACAAATCGAAATCATTAAAAAACAATAAAAATAAATCAAAGATACGGAAAAGACGACGAAAAAACGCACAAACAGAAGAAAATAAGAACGGAAACGTACATAGCCGTAATGATTCCACATTTTAATTTCGAAGTTACGTTTCTTTGTTTTGTAAAAGCAAGACTGTAGCTTTATTGTAAGTGTGAAAATAATTTACAGGTGAAAAATACGACCGTTAGCTAGCTATTTCATTAAAAAATGCATGGCTGGAAATGGTTTTTATTGCAAAACAAAGATTTAATAGTTCTTAATATTCATCAAAACGTTTTAATAAAGTAGCGTGATAAATTGTATTTTATGCGTACACCGTACCAAAGTTCATACACTACGCATAATGACATACGGACCACAGACATTTAAAAAATTAAGTATTTTGTCCTTAAAACTGGTAATTTTTTCATTATTTTCACAGCTATTTAAAAAATATAGAACGTATTATTAAAAACTGCCGTGTCGGCGTGTTGCTATGGCAACAATTGTGAGAATACTTCATGTTCCGAAAATATAGTTGCATCTTTGAGATATTAAGGCGAGGGGTTTTGCAAGCATGCATCAATGCATGTATTTCTAGTACACTAATAAATCATACCGTTCAATGCAATGTGTTCAGTATTTTTATTAATATTAAAATACTGAAATACAAACACCTGTAGGTTTTAGCTTCATTTCAATCATTATTTGTGCCGTTTTTCACATTGAAGCCAGCATCGTTCACTGTATGTCAATCCTAGCCATTCGCTTACGTTGCTCCGTAGCAAAACATTATTTTAAACGAAATGTTGAAAAATATAGAACAAATGTCTTCAGTTTTCAAAATGGCTGCGTTTTCTCAAGAATGTATCATTGTGATAAGAGCAATGTGATTGGTTGATCAGATATTGATATGCAAAGCCGTCACGACAGGCTGCTTAGCGTCTAGCGTTGGTATCACTCAGTTTTCTCAATTGAGAACTGACGGGTAGTATCCATTAAGGTGCAAACTAAATGGATGTGATTTCATGATGGAAAAACATTGCTAATTTTAGATGACAACAAGGAAATTCTTTTAAATACCTTAAGGTGGCACAACACACTTTTCTTTCATGGGAATAATTACGAGTTCTCGTGCGCGAGAGGCATGCGTGACAATTGCGGGAACCAAAAACTCGCGCGTGGATTAAATGCCGAAACAAAAATTGCGGGGAAATTTAAAAAATAAACACAAAAATGGCATTTATCTTGCATCGTGTCTTCAAATATCATTGTTTTATTGGTTTAAAACCTTTCAAATCGAGTTTAAAGAAGAAAGAATCCTTTAATAACAATTATTTTACAAACTGTTGTAAATATTTGTTTGAATCAAAAGTCAAGAGCGACGACCAAGCCGATGGCGAGGATAATGTACGTTTCTTAGCGAAAACAGCGTTTTTAGTCGCGGTTATTCTAACAGGGTCTTCGCTAAAACAACTGCAAGCGGGTAAAGACGACATAAGTGAAGTTTCGACCACTCCATCATCAAATAACATTTGGCAAACCAGGAACGCTAGTGGAAAGTTTGTGAAGAAAAGTTCGTTTGATTGACTAAGAAAATTGCAAGAAAGCATAGCAAGACCAAATGCAAAACGAAAACTAAACTTCGCAGAAAAGACGAATGAAAACACATGCACACCAACTAAAAGAAAATTACGAAATATGGAGGTAAGATTTGAATTTACGCTAACTTTAAAAGAACAATGCACCCAAACATTTATAATACTTTCCACAAATCAAGCTGATGTTATGTAAGATATGTAAACAGTGTAAATCAAGATTTTGTTTATAATTATAGGATCAGAAAGAGAATCTTTCCCAGATGCTACAAGGGTGTCGTGTTTTTGATTTAGAAGTATTAAGCAAGTGTCTTTCTAAATGCAGTCACAGCTTGAAAGGTTAGTGTAAAATCATCAATGCTAGGCAATATAATGTCCAGCTTCAGAATTATTTACATAACACTAGGTTAATTTTAATTATCTTGTTCAAGGTCCAATGGCATTAAACAACATTATCAAGAAGAAAATGGCTGGTCTTGCAAGCATCTTTGACATCAAATGACCTATGTGAAAAATAAACAAAATTAAAACATCATCAAAACACAGAAGTGGAAAGCGTGGATGGCTAACATATGACATTAATACGAAAGCTGTACTTGGTTCACTACATGCTGGCATTGGCAATACACATTTGAATAATTTGTTTTCTACCATGAATATACCAACAATGAACAACAGGACATTTAAATCCCGAGATTTAGGGGCTTCGGTAGTGTAATGGTCAGACCACTCGCCTTTCACCTCTAAGGTTCCAAGTTCGATCCCCAGTAAGGTGGACTCGAACCCAGTCCTCATGTGAAAAGAGTAAAGTCAACGCTCTGACTCTTTACGCTCTGAGTTTTTACGCTCTGAGTAAAGTTAAGCTTTGTGATGGCGGTTGGTCGATCGTTTGTATCGCTGCTGGCATTATTGTTATTTATATGGATTACTTATGATGTTTTTACACAAATTGTAAACAGTGATATACCCTGTCGTACTTTTAACAATTCAAGATATTTTTGTTGGTGTAATGGCAGGTATACACCAGTTTATGCCATCAACACGCTTGGCATTTTATATATTGACTCGATCACTGATACTAATGTGGTTTCGGGCTACAATGATGTTTCCTGTGTGGATGATACACGGTCTACCTATCATGAACGTCAAGCGAGTGTTGTGCTGTCAGGTATATCCTGTGAGAATGATCAATATTCTTTAGCTTACAAGATACACTTGTTTAATATATTGACATTGAGAGAGAAAATGGGTGGCCATCTTGATGAAATTAGCATTTCACTGACGAACTTAAACTCCCACCGGATCGATTACAGCATTGACTCGTTTAATAAACATAGACAACATTTGTTAACTTCAGCTGTATATTTTTTAAAGAAAGCTTCAAACTTGCGTTTTAAATCTAAGCGCTTAAAGAGACCAATTTCCTACTACAATAATTCATCAGCTACACATAGATTACTTTTGATAATAGCAGGCGTTGAACAAAACCCGGGACCGATCTTAAAGAACAAGTCGAGGGAAACTCAACGAAAGGCTCCCCGGTGTACTGTTTGTGAAAAACCAGTTGCCAGTAACCACAAACGTTTTATTTGTGAAGTGTGCCATGACCTTACACATGCTCGCTGCCTAGTAAATATTACCATCAACCTAAAATCCTTTTCCGCTGCTTCTCCAAAGACATATACTTGTGAAAAATGCCTATATACTGCGCTGCCGTTTTGGAATGCAAATATTACTGATACTACAATTTCAGAAAGTGAATTTGAAGTCCCACAAGATGAACATTCATCAGTGTTGCAAGCAAAATCGGAACAATTACGTATAATGCATTTGAATACTCAAAGTATGGTATCAACCTTCGATGAGTTTATACTAACAATTAATCAATTCCCGTTTGATATTATCACGCTCAGTGAAACGTGGCTTAAAGATAACCGGCATTTACTTGATTACGTTTCTATCCCCGGCTATGTTAACCTGTTTCGAAATAGGGATATAATACGTGGTGGGGGTGTTGGCATATACCTTAAAGATAATATAAAATTCAAACGTCGGAAAGATATTGAGAATCTACAACCTGATATGGAACATATCTGGCTTGAAATTCCCGGACGAAATAGGAATAGTAAACTTTTGCTTGGGGTGACATATCGTTCGGAAAAAATCCTTCCAACACAAATTTGGCTAGAAGAGTTTGAAAATATACTGGCAAATATCTCAGCCCAATGGGATGGATTGCTCTTGATCACTGGTGATATAAATATAGATTTAATGAATTTAGATTCGTCATTGACTAAACAATACATAGGTATTCTAAACATGAATAATCTCCATCAGATGATTACTAAACCTACTCGTGTGACGGCTACGTCACAAACACTGATTGATCACTTTATCACTAACCACCCAAATAGAATCACACACACCGACGTCCTCCCTTGTCCATTGGTTAGTGACCACAGTGCACCGTACGTTTGCGTAAATGCACGAGTCACTCGTTTTCTACCACGTTACAAGTACATCAGAAACGAGCGGAATTACGACCAAGTCAGTTTTGTAGAAGATGTAAAGAGCATTCCTATGAATATAGTCTATGGTGTTGATGATCCAGACGAGAAATTGGAGCTTTTTAACACTATGTTCCTTAATTGTCTGGAGAGACACGCCCCAATGAAACGTGCTAAGATTACCCGTCCACCAGCACCATGGCTTAAAGATGAAAGTATAAAAGATCTTCAGAGACAACGGGATAAGCTTCGTCGTGAAACTCGTCATATTAATGATTCCACTCTTTGGAATACCTATCGTCAGTTGAGAAACACCCTTAAATCTAAAATTAAGAAAGCTAAAAAAACCTTTATGCAACGAGCTTTATCCAACCGAAATCCCAAAACGGTATGGCAAGTTATCCACCGTATTTTAAAACCAAACCCACAGCCGTTAAGACAGAATCCTGATGATCTTAACTCCTATTTTGCTAACACCGCCCATCGTACAGTTAATGCCACAAACAAGACAATAGACGAATTACACGCACAAATTGCATCGCTACCGGAGTGTGGGAGCAATCCGTGTCATCTACGCTCAGTAATCTACCAGGAAGTGCTTCATGAGATTAAGTCTCTTAGATCTGATTGTTCTACAGGACATGATCAAATCCCAGTAAAGTTTATTAAATTAGTTGCAGAAGAAATAGCATCTCCCTTAACCCACATTATTAACTGCTGTATTGAGAAAGAATATTTTCCTCTGCAGTGGAAAATTGCCCGTATCTTCCCTATTCCAAAAACTAATTATCCTACAACGAATAACGACCTGCGCGGAATATCTATTTTACCTGCCCTGTCTAAAATCTATGAGAAACTTGTTTTAAGACAAATGGTACAGTTCATCGATTCGGAACACTTATTACCTTCACACGTATCTGGCTTTCGCAAGGGGCACTCAACAACAACTGCGTTGATCAGCATTAGGGATGATATAATTAAAGCAATGCATAGAGGAGAAGTTACGATCATGGTTTTTGCTGATTTTAGTAAAGCCTTTGATACAGTGCATTTTGACATCATAATAAGGAAGCTACATCTTATGGGTTTTTCTCAGCAATTTCTTCGCTGGATAATGAACTATTTAAAAGGAAGGCAACAGTATGTTCAAATTGATGATAAGAGATCGGAAAAATTGAATACTAATTTTGGTGTTCCACAAGGATCCATTTTGGGTCCTGTTTTATTTAATCTGTATGTTGCAGATTTAGCTGACCATCTGGGAGAAGAATGCAGCTGTCATCAGTACGCAGATGATACAACGATTTACAAAAGCGTCAAAGCAAAAGACCTTCAAAATAGTGTAACAAAAATTAGCAATTCCCTCAAGAATCTTGTGCACTGGTCTGATGGATCTAAACTTGCCATAAACAATGATAAAACCAAAACTATGTTGGTAACAACTCCTCAAATGGCAAACTATCACTCTCTTCGGACACCAGGAATTATAAATATTAGTTTAAACACCAACAGAAATCTTGAAGTGGTTGAAACATATAAATTACTCGGAGTACACTTTGGTAACACACTTCGCTGGGAAAAACACGTTAATGAAATTGTTTCTTCGTGTTATGCTTCTCTGGCAATATTACGCAAATTGCGAAATATGGCACCTTTTCAACTACGGAAGCAGCTAGTTGAAAGCCTGATCTTATCAAAACTTGACTACTGTGATGTGGTGTATTACGCCCTTCCTTCAAAGCTTCTGAAACGTCTACAACGTGTACAATCTTCGGCCGTGTGTTTCATTACTGGAAAGTTCTCCAGAGAAGAAGACGTGTTAAAATTGGGTTGGCTTCCAATGATGGAAAGACGAGATTGGCATCTACTGATAGCAACGTTTAAGGCTCTAAACGATCAACGCTGGCCCGAATATGCAAGTCTAAAAAGATACAACCCTGGAAGATCTGGCCTTCGGTCCTGCTCACAAGACCTTTTGGAAACTCCTGTTATCAAAGACACCTTCCAATTTTCTGCAGCTAAATGTTTTAACAATCTGCCACACGCTCTTAGGGCGGAGAAAAATTTTAGAACCTTTCGTAATGAGACCAAAATATTACTTTTTGAACGGGCAAAAGAAAGACTGGGAAAGTTATAAACCTCATTTTCAATCTTAATAATATATTTATATAATTAAATATTACATATTGTAAATAGCTTTAGTAATTATAGCTTTTAGTATTGTAGATGAAGAGCCATGTAAAATGGAATGCTGCAATAAATTCGTTATTATTATTATTATTATTATTATTATTATTATTATAAGTCATGGGTTTTCTCCGGGTACTCCGGTTTCCTCCCACAGGGAAAGTTGACAGGAAAGTTGACTACGGGCATACAGCAATTGGCTCACGCTGTTGTGGTGACCCTGCCCTTGTGGCAAAGCTAAATAAATAAATAAAAAGAGAGTTTTGCAAGTTTTGGCTCAAGCTAGTTGCAAGAAAAACATGGAAGTTAAAAAGGAAATTTCTGAAATCAGTGGAGAAGTAGCTAGTGGTATAGTAGGAGGTTTTCAACCCCCTTTTTTGAGGCTGCGCGAGGTTGCGTGAGGCTGCGCGAGGTTGCGCAAGCCTCCACAGGGTGCCGCACTAATTAGTATGCGAGATTATGATTGGTCAAAAAGCGTACGTACACCCCGTGACGTACGCAGCGTGACGTACACTATAGCCGTGCTCTGATTGGTCGAAAGTCTTACGTGCACCCCGTGACGTACACTATAGCCGTGCTCTGATTGGTTAAAACAGCGTACCTATACCCCGTGACGTACGCCATAGCCGCGCTCTGATTGGCTAAAAGAGCGTACGTTCACCCCGTGACGTACGCCATAGCTATGCTCTGATTGGTTAAAACAGCGTACGTATGCCCCGTGACGTACGCTATAGTCGCGCTCAGATTGGTTAATGGTTGGTGGCATAAACTATATAAATTCGCCGTCGAGTCGAGCATACATCAATGTTAGGATTACACTTGGTTTGGTGTCTTTGGCTCAGTCAAAAACCGATTATTATTCAAGACGCTAGAGAAGGAGTGGAACGTCTGATAAAAGCATTGGAGAATCGTCAGAATACAATGGAGTGTTTACACGGTTTACCAGCATCTTCAACAGTAACGCAAAAGGGTACGTTTTGGTTCTGCGGTGAAAATCCGAGCTGTGAGTTCTTTTTTCACGATCAAGATTGCTACATGTTTGGAAAAGCTGTGACGGCCTATCGTGAAAGTGGTTGTGTACATCCAAGGTGTTATGGGCATGGGCGCCTGGCAAAGCTGCGAATGGTTAAAGATAAGAATAACCAGAACTATGGTAGACCGTTCTTTGTGTGTTCCGAAAGAGATAATCCCTGTTCCTTTTGGCAATGGGGTGATGTGTTCGAAGGTATCAAGCCCATTTGCCGACATGGTCTGATATGTCGCACCAAGAAAGTGAAGAAAGAGGGTCCTAATCAGGATCGTTTATTCTATTGTTGTCCTCATCCAAGAGAAAGTGCTTGTGACTTCTTTGAGTGGAAACCTGACGAAGACCCCCTTGAGCCAGGTTGTGTTTGTCTGTTTAGTATGCCACCATCTTACCGATATACAGTGAGAAAGACCGGGGAGATATTTACTAGCAAGGAAACGGATCGTAAGAAAGCGTATGACGAGTTCCTTCGCCAAAAGGAAGTCGATGAACTGATTCAGGACTTAAAGATCTGCTAATGACTATAACAATAGTGTAACTGTATATATAATTAAATAAACATTATCTACATTTATATCGTGTTATTATGTTGTTGTTGTTCATTCGTGTCGACTTTTCTTTGAGTAAGCATGTCATGTTTAAAGGGTGGGTTGCCCTCTATAAAATTTAGAAGAATACGTTTCATGTTTGCCTGTTGCTCAGGAAAGATTGGGATTCAACAGTCGGAAATTGATGGCGGAGAAGTACCTCCACGACCTGTATTACAACCCCGAAAGTCCGGCGAGTTTTGGCGGGTTGGAGGTTGTTTACCGTGCCGCAAAAGAAGACGGCAAGTTCCAACTATCTCGTACAATTTGGAACGCGACACACAACATTATTTTGAACGCTACGCTGAGGACTCTGAAGATTTTGATGGTGTTACACTCGAAGAACTTCCCGACTTGGAGAAATTATTTGAACTAAACATTTATGTATATCGACTTGTGGAATATGAGGATGAGGATAACGACAAGACAGATATTGTAGCAGAACTTATTCAACGATCTCATCGTACATACGCCAACAGCATGTATCTTAATCTCTATGGAAGTCATTTCAGTTATATCAAGAACCTAAACATGTACTCGAAGTCGTACTGTTGTTCAAAGTGCGACAAACTATGGAAAACCGCGAGGGCACTTAACAGGCACGAGAAAACTTGCGAAGCAACTGTACGGCACGTGTTCCCTGGTGGTGTTTACAAAGTGCCACAAACCATTTTTGATTTACTTGAAGATGAAGGAATCGTGATTCCTGAAGAATTAAAATACTTTCCATATCGCGCGACATTCGACTTTGAGTGTCACTTCCAAAGAGAAGATCAGCACCCGGGAAACACAGCAAAGCTGACATGGGAAGCTGAACATATCCCGTTGACTGTCTCTGTGTGCTCTAATGTTCCTGGCTATGATCAACCAAAGTGTTTTGTGTCCTCGGGCAATACAAGAGAAATGCTCAAGCAATTTATCGACTATTTGGTGGAAATTAGTCAAGAAAGCTATGCGTTGTTGTTGGACCGTTTCTCTGATGTATTCGACCAAATCAGTCAACGGATAGCAAACAGTGAGGTATGTTGTGTGTAGGACCACCTAGGTATTTTCGAGGCTTGTACTTATTATATCTGTGTTTAGGTATGTAATGGAAGTAGCGAGGACAAATGGTTGGAAGAAATGGTGCAATGTCTTCTCACATTGAATCAGGTATAGACCATATTGTTGGTCAACTAGATCTGTGTAGTCTTTATCCTTATTACTCTTTCTTATTTTTGCAGGATACCCAAGATGAAGCGGACGCTAGTCAAGCAAGCGAGGACGAAGTGCATGAGGTAAATAATTTTAGAGGTTTAAAATTCTAGTCATGGTTTACTTATCTTTCCGGGCTTGTGATATATGTGTAGTATTTATCCTTATTATTTTTTCCTCCGTTTTTTAAGGCGAGTGAGGATGAGGAAAGTGGAGAAGAAAATACAAAGGTTCACCCATTAGAAAAATTGCAAGAAAAACTGGAACTTTACCTCATGGAACTAGCTGTCCTTGGCTTCAATTCCGGAAAGTATGATATCAACGCTGCCAAGAACCCTTTCTTTGCCCACCTCGTGAAACATGAGCAAGTTAAGTTTGTGATAAGAGAAACAACAATCATATGTGTCTTAAGACGATGCACTTGAAGTTTCTCGATATCACAAACTACTTAGCTCCTGGATTCTCGTACGACCAGTTCCTCAAAGCCTACGAGTGTACGCAGACGAAGGGATACTTCCCATACGAATGGGTCGACTCCCTGGAGAAATTGAACTTTTCCACCTTACCGCCCCCTGAAGCCTTCCATTCAACGCTTTCCAACACCGACATTTTCGAGGAACAATACGAGTACTGCCAGCGCGTGTGGAACGATAACAATATGGAAACGTTTCGTGACTTTTTGGTTTGGTATAATAATCTTGATGTCGTTTCCTTCCTCGAGGCTATTGACAAGATGAACGAGTTTTGGAAGGAGCGAGATATAGACATGTTTAAAGACGGTGTGAGTGTGCCGGGTTTGACGATGAAATATCTATTCTCGAACGTTCCGGATACGTATTTCTCACTGTTTACCGAAAAAGACAAAGACTTATACTATACCATGAAAGACAATAACGTCGGTGGCCCAAGTATAATATTTAACCGATACCACGAAACAGGCAAAACTTTTATACGCAACGCAGAAATGACACGAAAGAATCTAGAGCCTAAGCCATGCAAGAAAGTGGTCGGTTACGACGCCAATGCGCTATACCTCTGGGCGATCATGCAAGATATGCCAACCGGACAGTATACGCGAAGACTGGAAAGCGACGGTTTTAAAAAGCAATGGAGCGGTAAAATGGCGATCGAGTGGTTGGAATGGCAAGCCCACCAACAACAGATAAAGATCAGACATGGGTACAACAATACCGAGAAAAGAGTTGGAGCTTGTCGCCTTCCAGTCGATGGATTCTGTTCGGAGACGAAAACTGTGTTTCAATTTCACGGTAAATTAATGTTTTGATATTAGCTGTATTGCGTGGGAGTGATTAATGAGTTTTTAATTGCGTGGGAAGTGCTTGAAGTACTTAATAGCCTGTGGGCACATGGAGGTATCCTAGCGTTTCTCGTGGTCTAAAATATTTAGCTGGTAGTGTATTTTTGTTGTAATTCTCTGTTGTTTCGTATTAGGTTGTTATTGGCATGGGCATGACTGCCATCTAAATGCTGGGAAAGAAATCAACACGACGCGGGACAAACCCATGAAAGAGTTGTTGGAAGAGACCGAGAAAAACAGCTCGTATATCCACAAGCAGGGTTTCAACCTCGTCGAGTGTTGGGAATGCGAATGGCGAGATATGAAAAAGACAAACAAGGACTTGCAACGTTTCATTGCTACTCGACTTCGAAGACCCTTGGATAAAGTAAAAACGATGACACTTCAAACTATTCTCGGCGCTGTGAAAAATGAAACATTATTTGGTTGCATCGAGTGTGACATTCACGTTCCGGAACATTTACGTGAACATTTTTCTGAGATGTGTCCCATCTTCAAAAACACTGAGATATCTCGAGACGACATCGGTGAATTCACGAAAGCGTACGCCGAGGAGAATGACATCATGAAGCGACCAAGACGAAGTCTAATCGGCAGTATGATAGGTGAAAAAATTCTGTTGGCTACTCCTCTCTTAAAGTGGTATTTGGAGCATGGTTTAGAGGTAACGCGTGTCTATCAAGTGATAGAGTATACCCCTAAACTGTGTTTAAAACCATTCGGTGATGCTGTGTCCAATGCCCGCCGCGCTGGGGACGCCGACCCTTCAAAAGCTATTATCGCGGACACAATGAAACTCGTGGGCAATTCATCCTATGGAAAAACCATTACTAACAAAGAACGACATCGACAAGTTAAATTCTGCGACGACGACGAAGTACCTAACCTAATAAACTCCCCATTCTTCCGCGAACTGAACCCCATTGATGATGATACCTACGAAGTCCAAAGCAGCAAGAAAAAAATTAAACTGGACTTGCCTCTTCAAGTTGGTTTCTTTGTGTACCAATACGCCAAATTACGTATGTTGCAATTTTATTATGACTTTTTAGATAAATATGTAGATAGATCGGATTTTGAGTATTGTGAAATGGATACGGACAGCGCCTATATTGCTATAAGTGGTGAGAGTCTATGAGATTTAGTTAAAACTGAAATGATGCATGAATTTGGAAACGATAGATGTAATTGGTTTCCTCGAACAGACACGGTAGAGCATGCTAAGTATGATAAGAGAACGCCGGGATTATTTAAAGTAGAGTGGGAAGGGGATGGAATTATAAGTTTATGTAGTAAAACGTATTATTGTTTTGGGGCTGGGAAAGACAAATTTAGTTGTAAAGGGGTGAACAAGAAAAATAATGTAATTAATAAAGATAAATATTTAGATGTAATTTTAAGTAAACGTAGTGGGTCGGGTGTAAATAGGGGATTTAGAGTTATGAACAATAAGATGTGTACATATGTTCAAGTTAAAAACGCTTTTAGTTACTTTTATCCAAAACGTAAAGTTTTGGAGGACGGTGTTTCAACCATTCCATTAGATATTTGATCTGTAAATAGCTATTTTGTGAATATATCTTTTCAACAACTAACATGTGTGCGTGTTATTACCATCTGTGTCTTATTTACTTTACCCCTAGGCGATTAAACTTATTAATAATGTTGACCACACGGGGGATCATATAACACGATATATGTGGTTTTGGACAATAATAGAATCGAGTTCGTGAGCGGGCATCGGTTTGTTTTGCTGAAACGGGACTCGCGGGACTTAATTTGTCCCTCCACGGGACTTTGTGTCCCTCCACGGGACTTTTGCAAAACCTAATATCACTTTGCGGGACTTGCGGGACACAATTTGTCCCTCCACGGGACTTTTACAAAAACAGTATTTAGTTTTATGTTTAACAATATTTAGTTAAATCTTTAAGTTCAATACTTTTAGTTTGTATCATGCCGCCGGTCTACGTAGAGACTGTCCCCTGTGTGGGAAGCAAGGCTTGTTAAAACTTTCTAATCATTTGGCCGATTATCATCACTCGCCGACAAAAGACAGACAATATTATTTAAGGCAAGCGAAAATTCTTCCGTTGGATCGCATTTTAAACGAACTTATGAAAATACATCAAAGCGATAGAATATGAAATGGTATATATAACGTTTTTGCAAACTTACGTTGCTCAGTTTAGTCATGTATTCGTTACAACTAACACATCCCTTTGGCCTCCTTGTCTCAGGCGGTACAAAAACTGGCAAAACAACGTTTGTCAAGAAATTGTTAGGCAACGTTCAAGTGATGATTGACCCACCACCTGAGAACATTAAATATTTTTATTCCGAGTATCAGGATACATTTGCTGAGATAAAATCATTAGTTCCGAACATTGAGTTTATTGAAGGTGTACCAGATGTAATATTCGACAGTATCAACCCCAAGACGCGAAATCTTTATATATTTGATGATATGATGGGGGAGCGAGATTCGGTGATTGCGAAATTATTTACAAAAAAGTCTCATCATGGCAATCTCAGCGTGATTTACATAGTTCATAGAACCTATTTCATCAGAGTAAAGATCACCGCACCATTTCATTAAACGCCAGTTATATTGTGTTAACAAAGAACGTCAGAGATGCAAGTCAGGTTATTCATTTAGCTAAGCAAATTTACCCCAACAACGTCAAATATTTTCAACAAGCATATCAAATGGCGACAGCTGAACCATTTTCATATTTATTTATCGACCTAACACCCACATGTCCGGATGAAACGCGCTTAAGGTCTGGCATATTTCCGAACGACAAACACTACGTCTATGTACCGCGAACATAAAACAATTTATTATATACTGAATGTCAAAGTTCATTTATTCCTGTTTCTTATTGGTTAAGAACGTATCACGTGATAGTGGAGAAATTCTACTGTCTCCCTGGCAACGTAGCTAAGCGGTGGACATTACTTTTATTCACTTTATATAAATACTTTTTGACTGAGACCTCGGGAAAGCAGTATGTTTTGTGGACCCTCGACTGTCGATGTTTCCCTCGGCTTCGCCTCGGCAAACATCGACAGTCTCTGGTCCACAAAACATACTGTTTCCCTCGGTCTCAGTCAATAAGTGTTAATTGTTTCATCGCAACAAGTTTCATTTAGTCATGTCAGCTCGTCTTAGAAGGAACTCTGACTTTTTAAAAGTGTTACGAAAGTGTACTCCGGCTCAACGAAAGGCGCTACTTGAAGTCGCACACGACGATCTGCTAGAGGCGTTGACAGAGTGCTGCATGAACGTTTATTTAAAAACGATTAAAGTTAATCCCAGTGTGTTGAAACGATTAACCCCACTCAAAGAAGATTTACGTTTTGTCGCTGACAATCGGAACCCTTTGAACCAGCGAAGAGAAGTGCTTTTACAAAAGGGCGAAGGTTTTTTGTCATTAATCCTTACACCGATAGTTGAACAATTGGCTAGTCTTTTGACTCAATAATGGAACACGTGAAGCGGTTAGTCCTCATGCCAGAGCATATGGTAGAGAATACAACACAAAGTAAGCCATTGGTTCCACCTTTGACCTCTCAAGTGAATCATTTAGATTCGGAAATGGATAGTTTACTTAAGAGACAAGACATCACTCCAGATGAAAAAGCTAGACTATATAGTCAAATTCTTCAACGCTACTTGAATTATTATGATAAGAGAATGAGTCAGCCGGTTCGAGTAAGTGTAGTACCCTCTAAACCGACTACAGAGAAGCCGGAAACACAACCAGAACCTGTTGATCTACCCGACAATATCGAAACTGATATTCTAGAAAGTGTCCCTCCTACGATGAAAACTAGAGCCCGACAACTAGTTAAGAAATTAAAGGAAAATAAAGATTTCATTACATGGCACGACAAAGCCCAGCTGGTATACGAGGGTAAACCTGTACCGGGGAGTAATGTGATAGATCTTGTTAACGATGCGCTACGTCACCGGAAGAATTTTAATCCTCAAGGATGGAGACTTTTCGCAAAAGCCTTGAGTGATGTTAATATCCCAGAGGGAATTGTTAGGAATGAGAATCGCTTAAAAACAATACGAGATTATAAAATCGGGGCTCTACATCAACCCGAACTAGGAGAAGTTAGTAGCGTTGCTACAGCACCTTTGCTGGGGATTAAGCCTAAAGCTAGAAAACGGCGAGCTCAACAAGCTGGACGACCATACAAATGGTTTAAATAGTGTATAACGTATGAAATAAATAAATTTATGAAACTAAAATAACTTGTTTGTCTTTTAATACATTTATTGCACAAAAAACCATTTACATATAAAATCCCTTACAAGCATATCGTTCCATTCCTTATCGTTCGTAAACATATTAGTAATAGTTGACATGGGTATATTTCTACATCTATGTAATGCATAAAACAAGCAGTACTGGCCGCACACATTAGACCATGGCGACTGTAAGACATGTTTATTATAAATATAAGTACTGCTATTGTTTTCTAGAAACGTTTTAAAGTGTTCGCTGTAGTAGGTAGGTCTTTGCCCGTAAGAATCCATAAACTCTCCAATTCCATCAGCTGCCAGGTAAATAGCTACCCAGTGCGTGCCGGGGCCATCACTACCATCGACATTTACAACAAATCCCTTGGGCTTTTCTGATATAGTGTCAGGTAGTCGATCTGAAGGTAGTACGCTAGTAAACACAGACTTGGTGAATGGATCACTTTGAAGCACGTTTAAAATTTGAAGGGTGTTCATTCTAACTGTTAAAATCACAGAGCACGTTGCGGTTAGCGTCGATCTGAATAAGGTTTTGAAACTCTCCGAGCACCATGATATTTATAGCCAGGTTAAGAGCTGTACCAAACTGAACTTCCAGTGAGACATTACCATTTTTAATAGGTTGCAGATGATCTCTGGCGCAAAGATCAGCTGTCAGATCAAAAACGAACAATGTGTAGCCGTTAGCGTATTCGTCACGCGTGATGCCATTCCCTTCGTTCTGAAACAACTTGTTTGAACCAGCAAACAATGTCTGAAATGCCGATACATAGTTGGCACCTCCTAAATCACCAAATTTCATCTGTAGTGGTTTGCTAGGTAAATGTTCCCCATTTACAGTTAATCCAAGATCGGTCATATCGTAGTTTTTAAAATTGAATGGATTCTTCTTAAAAGATCCGTTGAAGGCCGTGGAATCAACCATACCAATGACAATTCTATCAGGTAATTGTCCCTGAAAGATATTGGGTTGGTTTCCAGAGTAGTTCCCTTTGGGGCGGAAAACACTTTGCATTCAACTCTGTTGATGGGGTACTTGGCCGTGGTATGATTGAGGGCTTCTGTATGACCAATCATGACGGTAGAAGAAACATTGACCCTGCGTACACGGAAGACACAA
The DNA here is from genome assembly GCA_963855995.1 of Muricea muricata. Lineage (NCBI taxonomy): Eukaryota > Metazoa > Cnidaria > Anthozoa > Malacalcyonacea > Plexauridae > Muricea > Muricea muricata. Next base: position 119,935,013 of record OY979716.1, read on the forward strand.
TCTTCTATCACAACTTTGTTGGCGGCTGGGTCCGCTGAAGATACCAAAGAAAAGGCAGGACTTGTTCGCACAAGCTTGAGCTTAATAGGAACCCCACCCAAAATGTAACGTTCTTGGGCAAAAAGATCAGAATGAATTTTTCCCTCCATGGAAACCATTTTGCTTTCCTTAGAAAGATTATAGCGCTCCTTTAGTCCGGTATTCAAAACATCGGCATTTGCCACAGGATTTACAGAGTCCATTTTCCCGGCTTTGTCTTTGTAAAACAACGCGGATGTAAGCTGCGACGATTTGGTATCTTTACTAAAATTTAATATGGTTTCTATGTACGCTCTGTACGGATATGCTGTGCTTGAAGTTGTAACAAGTTTATTGTTTAAGAAAACGTCAACTTGAGAAAATAATGCGTGCATCCACAGGTTCACAGGGCCTACTTGCTCGTCGGCATCCAGATCGGCACCATTTGCCTTTGTTATTTTTGCTTTCACGTGAAGGTAGCTGTTTGCCAGGTCTGTGTAGACGTCGGGATTAGCGGCACAAAGGAATTCAATAGTGTCAGAAGTTTGAACGCTTGCAACAGGATCAACACTTTCCCAAAATCCCTTGTTCATTTCAATTTGTGTAGGTGGTACTGTAAATAATTCGAGTTCTGATTTTCCACATCCACATGAATCTTTACGAAGGACATTTACTGCTTGCGCCATTTTTTAGTAGGTGGACTATCAAAAATATTTTCTTGTGTATCGAGTGGTGATGTTCTCCGTTACTTGCTCGAGTGGAAGTGACGACTTTCTTTCGAGAATTAGTATTTAAACGTTTTGAGGGCCCGGACTGATTTTTGCTCTTTCTCTTAGAACCTCCCCCAATTTGACGTTTGATATTATCCACACCCTGTTTTGCTAGATCGAATCATTTACAGCTTGCCGTCCTCTGCTTGCGACTGCTTGTTTTATGCTTTTTCCTTCTAGTACGTCTTGACCAACATTCACGGCTGTTTTTATTGCTTTTCGACAAATTGCGTTTACACCTTTCTTGACCAAAGGTATGGCAACACGAGCAATACTCTTGAAAAAACTGCCAAGCCCATACCCCCGCTGTATTCTAGCCCCATGGAAACCACGTAGGCCCCCACCATTTTGACTTCTCAAGTAATACACTTTACATTCGTTTGCGTCGGGTATATACGTATGCCTCATAGTTATATGAATAAAGGAGATCTTCTCTGCCTGAAATGAAGTGTTACGATCACCTTCCCAAACTCAAATGGTACTTTTTCCTGTGTATCATCCTTTATATCTATCTCCACCGTCTCAAACGACTTTACATTCACTGGGACGTATTGAAGATTCGGAAAATTTACGCTTACATTATCCCCAAACTCGCCACTGCACTTGACAACTTTGAGCAAGGAAACTTTACTATCACCCACTAACTGTGGCTCAACAATATCCGTGTACAAATACATGGCATGAAATCCAGCCTCTAAATCTACAGGTAAAGGGGCTTCCGTATTCTTTGCTATCTCCAATTCTTTTTTATCAAATCCAACCATACTTGCAAACCGACCAGTCAAAACCAACCTCGCCTTGTTTCTCACATGTACAGTCATTTTTCGAGTTAATTGATTGTATGTCAGCCAGATATCTCCATTTGCGTCAGTCTTTAACGTTTTATTCACAGCGGAAACAAACTCCTTAACGGTTGGGTAGTACCCATGCGGGATACTACTTGTCAAGAAATAACCCTGACCACCACTATCGACGTAAATATGACTGTCGAAACCTTTACGTAAATTGTACCAGCTACGAGGGTACTGGAACTCGGAGAGTGCCACTTCCCATTCTCCTGTCAGTTCTAAAGGTTGAGCTAGTTTGGTTTTAAAATTTGTCAGCGTATTGGCTGGAAAATATTCCATAGAACTGTTCGATGGAAGAGTAAGGTAAAACTGACTGGCCATGGCTATAAGTGAACGACAAATGAACTCAACACCCGTAATGTCATTGGTTATATACGTTTATTTTGAAATACTTTTTACATTACTCGCAGGTACCCAGGAATTAAAACTATCTGGATAACCTAACCACTTGACAAAATGCTCCTTTTGTTTATTACGCATGCGTGATTTAATTACTCTCTCGACTCTATAATAGTCACTATCTGTCTTAATAACTTTCTGTAATTCAGGTTCATAAAATGTCCCTTCTAATTCGTCTCCGTGATAATCCGCAATTTTATACACCGGGGGTTTTCTTCGTATCCGCTTTGTGATCGTGAATACCTCTTCGGTCCAACTGGGTAGGTAATCCTTTTTAAACGTTCGTCTTGCTTTACTTATTCGAACTTGGTCTCCAATGCTAAATTTGTACTTAAAAAGCTTATTTGCTTCATCACCATACAGTCTTTCCCACACAACACTTTCGTTTTTAAGATTGACATCGCTTGGTCGCATTCCAATGCTATGATGTCTCGAATGATTATAGGAACGTACTAATTTCTGTAAGACGTCAATATACTTGAGCGTATTATTCGCCGTGAAATATTTCCACATTTTTCCCTTCAACGTTCGATTAAACCGTTCAACCACTGACGCTTTGGTCTCGTTATATGTGGTGAAGAAAAAAATCTTCTTTTTCTTTAGAAATGCTTGAAACAGTCTATTTGTAAACTCTGTTCCCTTGTCAGAATGTAACTTTTCAGGTTTCCGTCCTTTTTTCAGGATTTTTTCAAACGCTTAACCAAATTTTCCCCGGACTTTGTCTTCAAGGGTTCTACCCATGCATACTTAGACAATACATCAATAACAGTTAAAATATACTTGAAACCATTATTTTCTTTGGGTAGTGAATCCATAATAACTAAATCGGCTTCCCATTCTTTATCTATATCCCCGACAATGACTCTATTTCTCTTAAACCTGTAACGGACCGGTCTATGTAAAGTATATGTGCCTTGTTGTCTCAACCATGTCCTTATCTTATTACGAGATAGTTGGAACTTGCCGTCTTCTTTTGCGGCACGGTAAACAACCTCCAACCCGCCAAAACTCGCCGGACTTTCGGGGTTGTAATACAGGTCGTGGAGGTACTTCTCCGCCATCAATTTCCGACTGTTGAATCACAATCTTTCCTGAGCAACAGGCAAACATGAAACGTATTCTTCTAAATTGAAACATGACATGCTTACTCAAAGAAAAGTCGACACGAATGAACAACAACAACATAATAACACGATATAAATGTAGATAATGTTTATCTAATTATATATACAGTTACACTATTGTTATAGTCATTAGCAGATCTTTAAGTCCTGAATCAGTTCATCGACTTCCTTTTGGCGAAGGAACTCGTCATACGCTTTCTTACGATCCGTTTCCTTGCTAGTAAATATCTCCCCGGTCTTTCTCACTGTATATCGGTAAGATGGTGGCATACTAAACAGACAAACACAACCTGGCTCAAGGGGGTCTTCGTCAGGTTTCCACTCAAAGAAGTCACAAGCACTTTCTCTTGGATGAGGACAACAATAGAATAAACGATCCTGATTAGACCCTCTTTCTTCACTTTCTTGGTGCGACATATCAGACCATGTCGGCAAATGGGCTTGATACCTTCGAACACATCACCCCATTGCCAAAAGGAACAGGGATTATCTCTTTCGGAACACACAAAGAACGGTCTACCATAGTTCTGGTTATTCTTATCTTTAACTATTCGCAGCTTTGCCAGGCGCCCATGCCCATAACACCTTGGATGTACACAACCACTTTCACGATAGGCCGTCACAGCTTTTCCAAACATGTAGCAATCTTGATCGTGAAAAAAGAACTCACAGCTCGGATTTTCACCGCAGAACCAAAACGTACCATTTTGCGTCACTGTTGAAGATGCTGGTAAACCGTGTAAACACTCCATTGTATTCTGACGATTCTCCAATGCTTTTATCAGACGTTCCACTCCTTCTCTAGCGTCTTGAATAATAATCGGTTTTTGACTGAGCCAAAGACACCAAACCAAGTGTAATCCTAACATTGATGTATGCTCGACTCGACGGCGAATTTATATAGTTTATGCCACCAACCATTAACCAATCGGAGCGCGACTATAGCATACGTCACGGAGCATACGTACGCTGTTTTAACCAATCAGAGCATAGCTATGGCGTACGTCACGGGGCATACGTACGCTGTTTTAACCAATCAGAGCGCGACTATAGCGTACGTCACAGGGTATACGTACGCTGTTTTAACCAATCAGAGCACGGCTATAGTGTACGTCACGGTGTGTACGTACGCTTTTCGACCAATCATAATCTCGCATACTAATTAGTGCGGCACCCTGTGGAGGCTTGCGCAACCTCGCGCAGCCTCATGCAACCTCGCGCAGCCACGGTGTGTACGTCACAGGGTGTACGTACGCTGTTTGACCAATCAGGGCACGATATTCTAATGAGGGTGCGCCCCCTCAATATGTGTGCGCCCCCTCGTACACCCTCGCGCCCCCTCAAAAAAAAGGGTTGATCGGTACCTATATTACTACTGTAGCTGATGAAAAGGGCTTGGTTGGAATACCTGCTTCATATGACATGGGATGGCAGAAACGTGGGAAAGGGCACAACTCATTTACTGGACAGAGAGTGGCTATGGGGATTCAAACTGGCAATGTTTTGGCCTATGCAACAAAATGCAAATCCTGTAGAGTGCGTGATTTTGCAAAGAAAAAAGGAAAGCAGCCAAGAGTCTATGACAGTCGAAAAAATCATGCCGGGTCATCCAAAGCTATGGAACCAGCAGTTGCATGTGAACTGTGGAATTCAGCCCCTACAGAAAATGTCAAATTCTCCACCTATGTAGGTGATGATGATACCACCACTCTTTGTCACTTAAGCCAAAATGTACCATATGGAGTTGAGAAGAGGTCGGATATTGTTCACGCTAAACGTTCCCTGACAACAAGGTTGTACAACATTGCTACTTGTTGTAAGTTTGAGAGCTCATCAACACTGAACCAAAAAGTTATAAATTATTTAGGAAAGTGTTTTACATATTCTGTTGCAAAAAACCGAGACAAAGCCAGTTTAAAGTCAGCTATAAAAAATATTGCTCCTCATGCTTTTGGAGATCACCATGGTTGTTGCTCATCATGGTGTGGATATAAAAAAGACCCTTTGACATACAAGCATAGAGATTTACCATACAATAAAGATTTGATGGGCAATGAAATCACTGTGAGAAAGCACTCACCAGTTTATTTGAAGAATATGCCACAGACACAGTTGCTGAACTTCTACCATTTGCCAACTCACAAAGAAACGAATCACTAAACAGCACGATAGGGAGCAAAGACCCCCAAATCCGCTTTTATGGAGTAGGACGTGAGAGTAATGACTTTAAAGTTGCATGTACAGTTAACCAAAAGAACATTGGTTTCAGCTAAATTAGTAACACACTTGAGTCCCTTGGCATAGATCCAGGTGCCACTTGTGTCTTTCACAGTTCTTTGATGGATAAAAAACAACAAAATGATAAGAAGAGAAAATTTTTAAAATAATTTAAAATCAGACGGCATCAGTTTCAGTCAGAAAGAGTTTCAAAAAATGCCCAAAAAGAAGCAAGAGAAGGTAAAACATATCAAACAGGTATAGGGCTGAATCTGGAAAAGGAAAGTTCATTTACAGGTGGCTCTACCAATATTGATATTGATGGAATAATCAGGAACATAACAACAGATCATTATCAAGAATACAGAGAATCAGTTCCACCTTTTACTGAAAGACCAAAGAAGAAATACCTTACTTATGATCCGCAAAAAAGGTACCTGTTTGTTTTATTTGACACTGAAATAACTTGTACTGGTAAAAAAGCTGAGATCTGTCAACTTTCAGCTGTCACTCAAAATGGGGAAATCTTCTCTTCCTACATTATGCCTAAAGGCTCTGTTGACTACTATGCATCGAAAGTCAATAGTCTAACAGTAGAAATCATAAATGGAGTGAGAACTTTGTGCAAAAGTTTTGACCCTGTAAATTCAGTGTCCCTTGAAACCGCCTTGCAGTCATTTACAAAATTCCTTGAAAAAAATTTACATACCTGTGTTGGAAATCAAGACAACCTTGTAACTGTTATCGTTGGTCACAATGCCGCCACATTCGACCTTCCTACACTTCTCCGCAATGCTGGTAATAGTTTCGAAGAACAACTTTATAACATGAACATTTGCTTTGGTGATAGTTTACCACTTATTAGGACATTACTATCCCGCCAACATTCCCCATTGAAGCAATCGAACGGCGAGTTTTGTCAAGCAAATTTAGGTAGTGTTTACAAGTGCTTGTTCAACGAAGATTTCGATGCACACGATGCATTAGAAGATGCAATTGCCTTGAGGAAAATATTGTTCAGCTCTGAAATGGCCATTGAAGTAAACAAAATAGTGGATTGCTACCAGATGTCCTCAGTTATCAACGTAAAAAATGACTTGAAATTTATCGATAATCGGCACGATCGCTAACAAACTTTCGCAGGAAATCTTTATTCTCCAAACGAAGACCACGGCCCCATCACTCATGGAATGGCTCTCAAAATCGCAGAAAGTGGGTTATTGTACAATGATCTTCTGGCGCTATAGGGAAAGTTTGGAGAACCCGGAGTTGTTGGAACTCTATCCATGCCACCATATGAATTACACGATCGTTCGCAACGTAGAACGTCGAATAAAAGTCGCCCAAAAGTCACGAAAAACAAGCGGATTCTTTCAAAAATTGTTAAATACTTTAAAGCAAATAATGTTTCAAATACATCCAATAGTAGTTAGGAGAAAATTCAAATATCCAGCAAGATTTTCAATATAAATTTGAATCAACAACAAAATAAACTTTTTGCGCTGAATGCGTGGATTTTGTGTGTTTTAGTCTGAATGCGCCTGCAAAATTATGTACGCGCATGTCATATCATTGATCTTGCAGAGTGCGGCAAAGCAAGACAAAAAGCGTGACCGCGCTGCAACAAACACAACATATCTCCCAAACGAGTTGGGTAAGGTACCCTGAAAATTTGTGCATGAGCAGATATGCACTTATTACGTCCGAGATCAAAAAATAAAAATATTCTGTTGATTGCAATTTTTAAAAAAGCTGAAATTTCATAACAAAAAATTGGGTCGACAGAATTTTTTTAAACTTTCCAAAAATATTTCTTAGAACCAAAGTTAACGATTTGTCAAGAAAAAAGTAGGGGCAACCGAGCTATTTTTTGAAAGAAACTGGAAAAACGACAATCTTACTTCAATTTTTGAAATATTGCATTCGTCCTAGTTGCCATGGAAACAAGAAATATTGCCAAATATTGTTTTAATTGTAACAAGTCTTGCAGGTTCTTTAATATAAATTTATAACCGTATTTTTACGTTAAATAGAGATCAAAACGATTTCATTCTTTACATTGGAAAGTGTATTGAGCCACCTTAAGCCCTGTAACTAAAAACTCTTCTTCCTAAAAGCTATATTAGGAGCGCAGACATTTACATGTAGCAGTAGTATTTTTCTGAACTTAGCACATTAACTAAAACGTTGAAATACGTAGCGAATGTTACGCCACCCTTTGGATCAAGGATGCTATAAAATTTTGCAGAATATTTTGTCAAAATTAATCAAAACAAAGTCCAATTCTGTCTGAAAACAACAATAATTCATTAAACGAAACAAATGCTCTTCATGCATATACAGAGCCCTTTCGGTTTCCGTACACAATATTTTAGTCTGTACGTAATTGTGTTGAAACTTGACCACACCTGGCGGTTCTTACAAACAATCAAGCTTTGCACTTCCGAAACACAATATAATTTAAACATTGAATGAAACTGGCCTGTAAATTGAAGTTTTGTTGTAATTCTGTGAGTGTTAATTTCTATAAGGAACACGAAACTTTTTCATTTAATTGTTAAAAAAGTTACTAGAACTGTAATGTGTGTTTGGGAACGTATTAAAACAAAGTGCAATTCAATCAAAAGACATCAATTAGCGTGCTTCTTTATGAAATGAGCCAAATAGCTATTTGCATAGCTTGTGCATAACCTCTTCCTCTTGTGTAGGAAAAACTTGCGCCATTTAAATGATGCGCTACTACTTCAATGTGAATGTCATTGCGATAACCATTTCGTGTAAGAATCGTCGTATCGTTCTTCAAGCGTGCATAAACAACATCTTAATCTGTATGTAATTTTGTTGAAACTTCATCGTACAGTACCTGGCGGTTCTTACAAACAATCAAGGTTTGCACTTAAGAAATGCAATAGAATTTAAACATTAAATGATACTTGTCTACAAATCAAAGTTTCGTTATAATTCTGTGACTTTTAATTTCTATAAGGAACACGGAACTTTCTGATTTAATTGTTAAGGAAGTTACTGGAACTGTAATGTGTATTTGAGAACATACCAGGTTTTTATGTTGCACATTTCTTACCCTTACTGCAATATATTCTGATATCAGGAGAGTATGATTTCTGAATAGAGGATAATTCTGTGTAGCCATGCATGTATACTCATCATTAAAATTTTTGGGACAATTTTTATAAGTATAGAGCGTAAATGCGCCCAATTTTGACGATACTATTATGACGAAAAAACAGAAGTGGATACGAAAACAATACAAGCAGAGAATGTGTGATTCGAAATCAAAGAAGCAATCGGCGCGATCTTCCTGCTCATTTTGGCTGCATGCGTGAGCATAACAAAGTTTAAAATTTTAGTAGCACGTAACGGAACTTTAATTGATTAACATCTTCATGAACCTATTATTTAACATACATTAAGTCTATAAAAAATTGTGATGGACACTTGAGCCGCGTTTTGAAAGTTGGCAATATTATTGCTTTAGTGCAAACAAAACGCCTCTGCAGCTCTTTTGAATACCACTCATCACATACATAAACAATAATACTTGTAATACTTGTAAACGATCCGCGAAGGCAAATGAACAACAGGAAAATTTTGTCATCTTCACCACAGGAACTTTATCAATGTCGCTCCCATATATGCTAAGTAAATGAGCAAATATTGCAAATATCTTTAAGTTAGTCCAAAGCAATTTTTATGAATACATTAAGCAACTTTACAATTTTTCTTACTAAGAATTATTTTTGACTGCACATAGCAGAAAACGTTGAAATACGTAGCGAATGTTGCTTTTTGGTTCAAGACTGTTAGACAATCTTGCTCAATGTTTTATGAAATATCAAAAGAAAGAGCAATTCGATTAAAATCGTCTAGTAGCGTGCTTCTTCATCAAATGAGCCAAATGGCTATTTGCATAGCTTGTACAGAACATCTTCCTCTTGAGTAAGAAATAACGTGCGCCATTTAAGTGATGCGCTACTACTTCAATGTTAATGTCATTACAATAACCATTTCGTGTAAGAATCGTCGTATCGTTCTTCAAGCGTGCATAAACAACATCTTAATCTGTATGTAATTTTGTTGAAACTTCATCATACAGTACCTAGCTGGCGGTTCTTACAAACAATCAAGGTTTGTACTTAAGAAATGCAACAGAATTTAAACATTAAATGATACTTGTCTACGAATCAAAGTTTCGTTATAATTCTGTGACTTTTAATTTCTATAAGGAACACGGAACTTTCTCATTTAATTGTTAAGGAAGTTACTGGAACTGTAATGTGTATTTGAGAACATACCAGGTTTTTATGTTGCACATTTCTTTTATCGATTGCAATATATTCTGATATCAGAAGAGTAGTGATTTCTGACTAGAGGATAATTCTGTATAGCCAAGGAGTCATTATTAAAATTTTTGGATCAAACAGAAGTCAATACATAAATAATACAAGCAGACAATGTGTGATTCGAACTTAAAGAAGCAATCGGCGCGTTCTTTCTGCTCATTTTAGCTGCATGCATGAGCATAACAAGGTTTAAAATCTTAGTTGCACGTAACGGAATTTTAATTGATTAACATCTTCAAAAACTTATTATTTAGTATAAATTAAGTCTATAGAGTTAATATCTTCCTCAGAATCTGTAGATTATAAGATAATTACATCAGAGCCGCATTTTTAAAGTTGACAATATTATTGTTATAGTTCAAATAAAATGCCGCTGCAGCTCTTTTGAATACCACTCATCACTTACATAAACGAAAATACCTGTAGCTAATAATTATAAACGAACTGCGAAAGCAATTGAACTCCAGGAAATTTTTGTCATCCTCACCACAGCAATTTTATCAATTCCCCCCCCCCCCGCCCATTTGCTAAGTAAATGAGTAGAATATTGCCATGTTTATAACTATGAATTTTTTGAGACGCAGACTGCCCATAGAAGAAGACGTTCAAATACGTAGCGAATGTTGCCCTTTGGTTAAAGGCTCTTACCCAATGTTGCACAATGTATTGTGATCATGAAATATTAAAAGCAAGTGCAATTCGATCAAAAACATCAATTAGCACGCTTCTTCATCAAATGAGCCAAATAGCTATTTGCATAGCTTGTACAGAACCTCTTCCTCTTGTGTAGGAAAAACTTGCGCCATTTAAGTGATGCACTACTACATCAATATTAATGTGATTGCGATAACCATTTAATTTCGTGTAAGAATCGTCGTATCGTTCTTCAAGCGCGCATAAACAACATCCTTTAAGGAACTCAGAACTTTCTCATTTAATTGTGAAAGGAAGTTGCTGGAACTGTAATGCGTGTTTCAGAACATGTCAAGTTTTTATGCTTCAAATTTCTTTTACCTATTGCAATATATTCTGAAAGCAGTGAGAGTATGATTTCTGAATAGAGGATAATTCTGTATATACAAAGAATCATTATTAAAATTTTTGGGTCAAATTTTATAAGTATACAGCGTAAACGCACCAATTCTTATGTTATTTATAACAAACAGAAATCAATACGAAAATAATAGAAGCAGAGAATGTGTGATTTGAAATTAAAGAAGCAATGGGCGCGATCTTCCTACGCATTTTGGCTCCATGCATGAGCATAACAATGGTTAAAATCTGAGTAGAACGTGTGGGAATTTTAGTTGCATTAACATCTTCCAGAACCTATTATTCAACACAAATTAAATCGATAGAAAATTACTGATAGGGGGTTCGATTTCGAAACACACACATTTTTGTGGCATTATCATTTTATTTCATTTGTAATTTTATGCAGAAATATAATTGATTTATAATTGAAGTCTTCAGTCTCTATTCTACTCTAGAATATTCTCACTCGCTTTCGTTCCTCCGTACTAAAACGTAATTTTCAACGAAATATTGAAAATATAGAACAAATGCTTTCAGTTTTCAAAATGACCGCGTTTTCTCGAAAGTGTATTACTGTGATAACAGCAATGTTATTTGTTTTGATCAGATAATGATATGCAAAGCCGTTACGGCAGGCCGCTTAAACGATCGTCTTCATTAGGTATCACGCGGTGTTCACAAGTGAGAGCTGACGGGTATTGTTCGGTAAGGTCTAGACAAGTGTGATTTCGCGATAGAAAAATATTGATAATTTCAGGTAACTTCAGTGCATTTCTTATAAATACCCTAAGTCATTTAATCAACACTTAGCAAATTAACTAAAACATTGAAATACGTAGCAAATGTTACGTTGCCATTTCGTTCAAAGTCTGAAAAACATCAATAATTCATTAAACGAAACTAAATTAAATAACTTTTTGACGTATACAGAGCCCTTTGGGTTTCCGTACACAACATCTTAATCTGCACGTAATTATGTTGGAACTTGAGCATGCCAAACCTGGTAGTTCTTACAAAGAATCAAGGTTTATACTTTAGAAATACAATGGAACTTGAACATTAAATGAAACTTTTCTGTAAATTGAAGTTTTTGTGCAATTGTGTGAGTTTTAATTCCTGTAAGGAACTCGGAACTTTCTCATTTAATTGTTAAAGAAGCTACTGGAACTGTAATGTATGTTTGAGAACATATCAGGTTTTTATGTTTCAAATTTCTTTTACCTTTTGCAATATATTCTGATATCAGAAGAGTATGATTTCTGAATCGAGGATAATTCTGTATGGACGAGAAGTCATTATTAAAATTTTTGGATCAAACAGAAGTCAATACATAAATAATATAAGCAGAGAATGTGTGATTCTTACATAAAGAAGCAATTATCGGCGGGTTCTTTCTGCTCATTTTAGCTGCATGCATGAGCATAACAAGGTTTAAAATCTTAGTTGCACGTAACGGAATTTTAATTCATTAACATTTTCATGAACTTATTACTTAGTATAAATTAAATCTATAGAGTTAATATCTTCCTTAGAATCTATAGATTAAGATAATTACATCAAAGCCGCATTTTTAAAGTTGACAATATTATTGTTATAATTCAAATAAAATGCAGCTTCAGCTCTTTTGAATACCACTCATCACTTACATAAACGAAAATACCTGTAATAATTATAAACGAACTGCGAAAGCAATTGAGCTCAAGGAAATTTTTGTCATCCTCACCACAGGAATTTTATCAATTCCCCCCCCCCCCCCCATTTGCTAAGTAAATGAGTAGAATATTGCCATGTTTATAACTACGAATTTTTTGAGACGCAGACTGCCCATAGAAGAAGACGTTCAAATACGTAGCGAATGTTGCCCTTTGGTTAAAGGCTCTTACCCAATGTTGCACAATTTTATGCGAAATATTAAAAGAAAAGGCAATTCGATCAAAAAACATCAATTAGCACGCTTCTTCATCAAATCAGCCAAATAGCTATTTGCATAGCTTGTACAGAACCTCTTCCTCTTGTGTAGGAAAAACTTGCGCCATTTAAGTGATGCACTACTACCTCAATGTTAACGTGATTGCGATAACCATTTAATTTCGTGTAAGAATCGTCGTATCGTTCTTCAAGCGCGCATAAACAACATCCTTTAAGGAACTCGGAACTTTCTCATTTAATTGTGAAAGGAAGTTGCTAGAGCTGTAATGCGTGTTTGAGAACATGTCAAGTTTTTATGCTTCAAATTTCTTTTACCTATTGCAATATATTCTGAAAGCAGTGAGAGTATGATTTCTGAATAGAGGATAATTCTGTACAGCCAAAGAGACATTATTAAAATTTTTGGGTCAAATTTTATAAGTATACAGCGTTAACGCACCAATTCTTATGTTATTTATAAACAAACAGAGATCAATACGAAAATAATAGAAGCAGAGAATGTGTGATTTGAAATTAAAGAAGCAATGGGCGCGATCTTCCTACGCATTTTGGCTCCATGCATGAGCATAACAATGGTTAAAATCTGAGTAGAACGTGTGGGAATTTTAGTTGCATTAACATCTTCCAGAACCTATTGTTCAACACAAATTAAATCGATAGAAAATTACTGATGGGGGGTTCGATTTCGAAGCACACACATTTTTGTGGCATTATCATTTTATTTCATTTGTAATTTTATGCAGAAATATAATTGATTTATAATTGAAGTCTTCAGTTTCTATTCTACTCTCGAATATTCTCACTCGCTTTCGTTCCTCCGTACTAAAGCGTAGTTTTCAACGAAATATTGAAAAATATAAAACAAATGCTTTCAGTTTTCAAAATGACCGTGTTTTCTCGAAAGTGTATTACTGTGATAACAGCAATGTTATTTGTTTTGATCAGATAATGATATGCGAAGCCGTTACACCAGGCCACTTAGACGATCGTCTTGAGTAGGTATCACGCGGTGTTCATAAGTGAGAGCTGACGGGTATGGTTCGGTAAGGTGTGTACTAGACGAGTGTGATTTCACGATAGAAAAATATTGATAATTTCAGATAACTTCAGTGCATTTCTTATAAATACCCTAAGTCATTTAATCAACAATTTTTCTTCGTAAGAGTTTTAATAGAGACGCAGACATGTACATGTAGCAGCAATATTTTACTAGTACACTTAGCAAATTAACTAAAATGCTGAAATACGTAGCAAATGTTACGTTGCTCTTTCGTTCAAGGTCTGAAAAACATCAATAATTCATTAAACGAAACTAAATTAAATAACTTTTTGACGTATACAGAGGACTTTGGATTTCCGTACACAACATCTTAATCTGCACGTAATTATGTTGGAACTTGAGCATGCCAAACCTGGTAGTTCTTACAAAGAATCAAGGTTTATACTTTAGAAACACAATGAAATTTGAACATTAAATGAAACTTTTCGGTAAATTTAAGTTTGTGTGCGACTGTGTGAGTTTTAATTCCTATAAGGGACTTGGAACTCTCTCATTCAATTGTTTAAAGAAGTTGCCAGAACTGTAATGGGTATTTGAGAAGATATCAGGTTTTTATGCTGCAAATTTCTTTAAGCGATTTCAATATATTCTGAAAGCAGCGACAGTATTATTTCTGAATAGAGGTAGTTCTTTACAGACACGGAGTCATAATTAAATTTTTTAGGTCAAATTTTATAAGTATACAGCGTAAACGCGCCCAATTCCAATGCTATTCATGAACAAACAGAAGTTGATACGGAAATAATACAAGCAGAGAATGTGTGATTCAAAATTAAGGAAGCAATTGGCACGATCTTCCTGCGCATTTTGGCTCCATGCATGAGCATATAACAAGGTTTAAAATCTTAGTAGAACGTGAGGGAATTTTAATTGCATTAACATCTTGCAGAACCTATTATTCAATATAAATTAAATCTATAGAAATTTACTGACGGGGGGTTCGATTTCCAAACCAAATATTTTGCAATTAAGATAATTACCCCTGAGCCACTGTTTTAATTTCTATAAGGAACACGGAATTTTTGATGGAATTCTTAGAAAAGTTACTATACTTGCTCACACAGACCGGACGCGATTTTCGATATTTAAAAGATAATAAAACCATCAACGTAAAGAAACTTGGTCAGATGTGTGCACCAAATGGATTAAATTGATGAAGTCCTTGTGAAGACAACACAGTACAACAAAGTACAATTCGATCAGAAAACATCAATCAGCGTGCTTCTTTTTCAAACGTGCCGTGCAAATGGCTATTTGCATAGCTTGTACAGAACCTCTTCCTCTTGAGTAGCAAAAAGAATTGCTCCATTTACTGAAGTGATGTTCTGCTACTTTTGTGTTAATGTCATTGCGATAACTATTTCGTGTAAGAATCCTCGTATCGCTCCTCAAGCCAGAACAAAACAACATCTTAATCTGTAGGTAATTATGTTGAAACCTCATCAAACCTGGCGTCCATTCAAGCCACATGATTTGAACTTTGAACATATCATAAAATGTAAAATTGAAGTGTGTGTGTGTGTGTGTGTATGTGTGTAGCTCACAAAACACATAAACAAAGATTCTTATACTGTAAATTTCTTTTACAAATGTTTGAAGAACGTTATGTATACAGCGTAAACGCGCCCAATTCTGTTAACAAACAGAAGTTAGATGCTAAAATGGTAAAAATGGTGATTGGAAATTAAAGAATTCGAAGCATTCCAGATCCTATAATCTATAAAAAGAGCTTTAAAATGCAATGAGAATTGCGAATGGGAGAAGTTAATTTTGAAACCAGACATTTTGCAGCTAAGATTAAAGGATGTAGCTGTAACGATTATGAACGAACCTGTGCTTCTTACAACTGGAAGTTTAATAACTCCACCCCCACATTTAAATGTAAACAATTTAAATACGTGGTGTTGATGCTACGAATTGGCAAAACCATTAAATTAAGGGCTGTTATTTCTTCGTGTTAAACAGTCTTGGTACAGTTCTTACATTTTTGACGTTTTCTAGCAAACATGAAGGGTAAAGAAAGTGGGAGTAAACTGCAGCTTAATTTTGCTAACAAACATAAAGCGTAGAGAAAATGCTCGGCAAGGATTGTTATGGTCGCTTGTAAACTCCACTTTTTCAGTACGCATAAATTAGCAAATTTCGCTTGGTTGTAAGAAAACTAGAGCTCTCATACATCACATATTTTTAAGTGTCAAATTCATTGTATTAATTTTGATAATTATACACCAACATCCGACTGCAATGTTATATAAATCTATGAATGTGTTCTACATTCTTGTGGGTTACTTTCGATCTTTGGCATTTTCACATTCTACATAATTTTAGGAGGAGTTAACAGCACCATAAAAGGAATTGATAGACGTGTGGTATGCTGTAATTCGTTATAAGAAGTACTTACCTGCCAATCATGCAAATGTTAAATTTTCGATTGATAAAAAGCTACAACTTCCTGGTGTGCAATCATTGCAGTGCGCATAGCGACGCACAAAGGTCTATGGAATGGACAAGGGCACATCAGATAGAAAAGAAGAAAGTTGGTTGAAGAAGACGGCTCAAACTTAGCCAATAAAGTAAGTTGTATTTAAATTTTTGTGTTTTGGAATTAACGGATTAATTCAAAGTCGAATTGCCCCAATGGATTTTAGTCTAATTTCGAAAACGGCCAATTTCTTACAGATCGATTGCTCACGAGGCTATCTTGAATGTTCGAACTATGGCTGCCGTAAATTGTAATGAATTTGCAAACCAAGAGTAAGTAATAATATTTGGAAAAGTCGCGAAGCATGAACTATAGAATCAACGATCGATTCTCCCATGCTGTGCAGATTTCCGTTATACGGTAGTGTAGACAACCCGTAAATTTCGAAATTGTTGAAACGGAACTCAAAAGAAAACCTGATAGAACGAGAAAAGGGAGTGTGCAGAAATCAGTTTAAAAACAATAGCACGCAATTTTATAAAATACAAAAAGTATAAAGTACAAAATATATTTAGTTCTGTTAAGCGTAAAATTTGTTAAAGGTGCTGATTTCTTGAAATATAACCGTATTGAGGCTAGGTATATAAAAGACAGCCATTTTATCCAAGTAAAAGATTATAAAAAGCTAACAATATGCCCAATGACGGATGGATTATAAAGATATATCGAAAGTAACACACATACACGGAAAACATTCACATTTCAATTTATGAGATTTTATTTTATGGCATGCTCCAAAAAATAAATGGTCCCCCCTCGTTTTAACACTATATTTCTGTCACACAACAACATCAAAACTTCTTCCCTTCACTGCATGTGGTTTACTTCAGCTCCTATCCAAAATCTTATAGTATTGACAGTTAAACGTTAATATTGTTTGGCCAGTTGCTCAATTAGTTGGTCCTAGCTTTACGAATGCAGTAAGATGATTTAAATATAAGTCTGATATAATGATTATTATAGTTATGTGTCTGAATATATAACAGAAGCGAAATAGTAATCGAATCCACCTGGCAAATGAATATGAATTTTATTTATGAAGATTGTAATATATACAGTAGATTGTCGAGGTCGGGAAGCTTTGTCATTCAAACTTTTTTAAACAAGGCGCTACAGGAAGGCCATCAAACTTAGAAACCAAAATTAATTTAGAAATCAAACTTATATAGAACCTTTTTTTCTGAAATATAAGCAATGGCCTAAGACCTAGTGCACTGTCTGGCTATTCCCTTTTGAATGTTCATTGTCATATGGTATGCGTTAGACGGTATAAGAATAAATCACATAATTTCATTAAGCATGCTGTTAATTTTAGGGTGTCAATTCAACACCAAAAAGTGGCACTACTTTTTTGTGCTATTTTAACACCAATATACAAGGTATCCATTTAACACTAGATATAGTGCAAAAACAACATCTATTTTTGGTGTTACATTAGCATTGGTTTGTGGGGTCCGCCTTTTTATAGTTATTGTTTTCAAAACGGTCACAAATTCAAAGTTTGTGGTATTTAGCGAAAACGACATTAATGAGTTCTACGAGCAACAATTAAGTAAATGAGAATACAACAAAAAAAACCTTGCACGATATCAGTATCTTCAAGGAATTTATTTCAGCGTATTACAGTGCAGAATACGTAGAAATATATGGAGGATATTTCGTCAAGCGAGCTACAGCCGATTTTAAAGAAATTTGTTTTGACTGTACGAAAGAAAGACGATAAAACTGTAAATGTCCATATAATAAATAGAACATTACACGGCAGGTCAAAGATATGGGTTTTATGTTCTCGTGTCAAGAACAATATCTCACTGGTTCGCTGCGCTTACTCGTGAGATATTGTTCTTGCCACTTGAACATAAAATCTATATCTTCTTGCAGCCGTGTAATATCCTCCATTTACACACAAACAAGATTAATCATATAGCATTATAGGTTTCTGGTTAATTATTATTGACTACACTTTCGCAATAAACACATTTTACTCTAATTAAGCACGCCTGCATTAATGTATATATGTTTTATTATGTAAATGGTGGATACTTTGTATTATTCAGCTGAGTATTGTTCCTGAAATCTTCAAATAGTTCTTCAAAATAGTTCTTTAAATATTCAAAGCTTTTTCCTACTGATCTTGGATTGGTATTTGGCAAACCGTGCATTGACTAACATACGGTAGGCCTTGAGCTTTGTTTGTCTGAAGCGCTGCACCAGAAACTGTCATAAATATAAATAACAGTTCATCTTCTGGAATGAAGATAAAAATTTCGCGGTACATTAAAATATGTGTAAACTATCAACTCGTTTTACATACAAATTCAGCGTAATAAGAACTCCAATACGTCTTCGCTCTTAATAATAATGGGAACTTTATTTATTGACTATTAGATGATATATACAAGTACAATGATAAACCTCGCTTTACAGGTAGCTTATCAATGTCTGCATGCATGAATTGACAACATATTACAATACATAATTTCAACAATTATTTTAAAATGGTTATATTGTGATTAGTTTTGGGTTATCCTACTCCTTGTTTCATCTACAAAATATATAATACGATGTTAGTATACACATATTCACTGTTTTCTTTTTTATATATTTACTATACTGAGCAAAAAGTTTTAGACTTCTCAGCATTTCGTCAAAATTTTCCGATGATCGACTGAAAACTCCAAGTGTACTCAAGGACAAGTTAATAAACTTGACTTTACCATAATTTGTTTTCTGCTCTTCAATTAAATCAAGGTACTTTTGACGTTTGCGATTGGCGTTGACTTGTAGATTGGATTCAAATCTGACAGTGAGCTCGAGAATGTATAGGCATTCGTTCTCAATCGCTAGAAGTAGGTCAGGTCGTAAATTGCCACCGGTGAGAACAGATGGGTTCACAAAGCCAAGTATGTCAACGTAAAGTCTGGAATTTTGCACAGCAGTAAAAGTGGATGCGAGGAAATTTAAAACAGAATCGTGTTGCCATGTAAACCAGCCTTCAAATAAGTATTTCTCACATCCAGCAACGATATGAAACAGCGTTTCGGGTGAGGAGCAAAAAGAGCAATCAGATGTCAATGATAATCGCCATTTTGATAGGTTTTTTCTTATCATTTTGATAAGTTTGCTTTGAGCGGATGACCATAAGGAGTTGAATGTGGACGTGGAATCATTAAGGATACTAGAAAAGAAAGAACCTTGCGAAATGAGTTGGTTTTAAAGTCTCTCTTCATTCTCTTTTCTAACCGCCTTAAGATCATCTTTTGTGTCGGTGTAAATGCCATACTGTATGTTTTTGTTGATGCTTATGACCGCCCATAAATTGTTACATCTACGTTTGGTGATAATAATAATAATAACAATAATAATAATGGAAACTTTTATTAATTTTAAACGCTATATAAATTACAATGATAAACCTCACTTTAACAGGTAGTTTATCAGTGTCTACTTGAATTAACTCTTTCTATATAAAATATTAGTACGACATTAGTTCTGGGTTATCCCAGACTTTGTTTCGTTTACAAAATATATAATATGTGGACTTAATACAAGTGTTAATTATTTTTCTAACAAGGTATTTTCGACATGCTTCATCAAATTCCAGATCTTTCAACATTTCAATTATACTAATAGATACATTCACAAATTGTGCTTTTTCGTATTTTTTCAACTGTTCGTTAACTAGATCCTGATATTTTTCTCTCTTACGCCTTGCATTATGCAGAAGGTTAGATTCAAATCCGACAGTGAGTTCTAAAATATATATACACTTGTTTTCAATTGTAAGCACAAGATCAGGACGCAATGTATCTCCGGTGACGACAGATGGACTTATACAACCAGGCAGGTCAGCGTAGAGTTTAGAACAATTTAAGGTTTTTAGCATTGATGCAATTAAGTTGAGAGCAGAATCATGTCGCCACGTAAAACGACCCTCATTTAAATAGGTGCTGCACCCAGCAACGACGTGAAGAAGAGATTCCGGTGACAAACAGGAAGCGCATTCAAATGTTGTTGATATGCCCCATTTTTGAAGGTTTTTTCGAGTAGGAAGAGTATGGTTTACATACCGTATGGTGAAGTTAAATATGTCTTTTGGAAGTTTGCTTTGTACTGCAGACCATATTGAGTTGAGTGAGACTGTAGAATATTTAATGACATTGGAGAAAAACGAACCTTGTGAAATGAGATGATGCTTAAGTTTGTCTTCGTGCTGTTTCCGAATAGTGCTTAATACGTCCTCAGTGTTTTTGTAGGTGTCATACTGAATATTTTTGTAATTGCTAGTTTCCATCCACAATTTATTTATATCTTCATTTGGCGATGATTGCAAGGCTTTTCGGGAGACTGTCTGGCACTGAAGGAATTTAGTTGAGGGTAAAATGACATTTAGTCCAAATCGGTTGTAAGGAAGTTAGACGTTGCTAAGGGTTGCGGCAATGGGAAGCTCAAGCCATTTCCGGATGTATTTTGAGACAATAGCATCAAGCGTTTCTTTTACCCAGGTTTTACCTACATCGGAAACTGTGAAGTGCCACGAAATCTTTGAAAGTGCGTACTGAGTGTATAAACGAATTTTGTTTTTTGGGTGCAGTGGTAGCTGATCTATTTCGTTTAAGATATCACTAAGCGTATCCAGTGTTTCATGTTTGTGATCATCATCGGACATGTCAAAATTAAAGTAACGACCTAAGTATGGAAATGATTTACCAATATCGACACGTGGTACGAGGCAGTTGTTTACAAATAGTTTTGGGAGATACTGAACGGATTTGGTTAGGTGTTTTTTTTATGCCAAAAGTTGAACACTTATCAACACGTATTATCATGTCAGACCACCGACACCAAACTGTAAAGCGATTGAGCATAATTTGATTGAGCATAATAATAATAATAATAATAATAATAATAATAATAATAATAATAATAATAATAATAATAATAATAATAATAATAATAATGATAATAATAATAATAATAATAATAATAAAAATAATAATAATAATAATAATAATAATAATAATAATAATAATAATAATAATAATAATAATAATAATAATAATAATAATAATAATAATAATAATAATAATAATAATAATAATAATAATAATAATAATAATAATAATAATAATAATAATAATAATAATAATAATAATAATAATAATAATAATAATAATAATAATAATAATAATAATAATAATAATAATAATAATAATAATAATAATAATAATAATAATAATAATAATAATAATAATAATAATAATAATAATAATAATAATAATAATAATAATAATAATGTCTTCCCCACAGGGTGGAAAATAATCATGCCTATATTCGAGTAGCATACATGTTTCCTTACATTTATAAGCTCCTTAATATAATCTGGCGCCATTCCGCTAAGAGCTTTTAAAGTTGTATGTATGTATGTATGTAACCTTCATTTACAAGCAAATTTACCCACGCTAGCCTCCTCAACATACTGTTGGTTTCCATGAGGGGCGTCGGCATGATATAAACTAACTATTTACAAGAATAAGTCTGCAAAACTAGCTACAAAGTTATTTACAAAAGAATAGGTGTGAACCAAGTTAATCTATTAAAGACAACCAAAACATTCGTACATATATAATTATCAATTTATTGATGTTATAAATGCATATTCGGATGTGGCTAGTTTTGCTTCTGTGGAGAGGCTATTCCATAATTTTGCCCCACTATACTTAAAGCTTTTTTTAAGATAGTTTCTTTTTTGTTTGGAAGAATCAAATCAGTTCTTCTGCTTCTCAGATTATAATTTTCTGGTAAGTCGCCACTCCTAGTAAATTGCTCTTTCAGAATAGGTGCAGCACGATTATTTAAGATTCTGTACATTAATATCGACTTGTTACGTTTACGTCTTTCCTCTAATGTTTGCCACCCAAGAGATTCGAGAACGTCAGCAGAATTAATTTTATAATTAGCACCGGAAATTATCCTTCCCGCTCGATTTTAAAATCTTTGAAGTTTTTCTTTCAAATAGGCAGAACAATTTTCCCGCAAGGGGGAACAGTAATCAAAATATGGTTGCATCATGGCATTATAGATTGATTGCAGAATACCATTGGGAACAAATGGCTTAATTCGTTTCATAACAGCAATGCTCCCCCTAACCTTTTTGCACGTCTTTTCGACATGTAAATCCCAACTCATTTTTTTATCAATCAATACTCCTAAACACTCAAAGGAATCTGTCCGGGAGATCACTTTACTATTTAACATTAACATTACGGGATAGTCATAAACCTTATTATTAAGGTTATAAGATGATCCAGTAATCATTACTTTTGTCTTAGTAGGGTGATGTTGAAATTTATTCTTTGCAAGCCATTCGCTGATATTTTTTTGATCAAAATTAAGGATATCAATAAGTTCCGCATAATCATTTGAAGAAGCAATTATCTGAGTATCATCCGCATATAGACAGGGAGTGGTGTAATGAAGGCAATCGGGCAGATCATTTATATAGAGTAAGAAATGAAGTGGTCCAAGAATAGAACCCTGCGGAAGACCAGTTTTGATTATTTTCGGAGATCAAATATATACTGCCATTAATATCACAGACTTGTTCTCTGTTAGCTAAATATGATGCAAACCAGTCAAGTTCAACATTTCTCAGCCCAAATTGTGTTTTCATTTTACATAGTAAGATTTTGTGATCCACCGAGTCAAATGCCTTCCGAATGTCTGGAAAAAAAACTCCGTTTAATTTACCATTATCTAAGTTTTGATAGAATTCATCGCACATTTATATTAGTGCCGTCAAAGTTGAATTGTTTGGACGAAGTCCAAACTGATGTTTAGATAACAAAGGATTTTCATTGAGAAAGTTATAAAATTGGTTGAAAACACATCTCTCATAAATCTTGCTTATGATAGGTAATATCGAAATAGGTCTATAATTTTCGCAATTATATCGATAGCCTGATTTATAAATTGGTAAGACCCAAGCCTTTTTCCATTCATCCACAAATATTCCTTTTTTAACGAGAGATTGAAGATCTAAGTTATCGATGATGCAATGATGTTAGCAGATATTTTGAGAATACGAGCGGGTATCGTATCAATACCAGTTGATTTTGTTTCTTTGAGATTACATAGCTCGGTGTAAACTTCTTCTTCACTAATTGCAGAAAACTCAAATGTGCTCAGAAGAGAGATATTATTATTAATATTACCTTCGGCATCGTTTTCATTCGGTAATCGAGCGTCAATTTCAGATGCTAATTCAGAACCGATATGAATGAGGAAATCATTAAACGTTTCTGATATTAAGTTATCTTCGGAAATAATAACATCATTGACATGAAGTTCAGTAATATTATTAGATTTTCTTTTCTTTCCAAGGAGATCATTTATTAAGGACCAACTTTTCCTAGGGTTGTTGATTTGTGCACACTCATTAATTTTATCGCAGAAATATTTCTTTTTTGCTAATCGTATCTCCGAATTGACATTATTACGTGTTTTTCTGTACATTTCCCATTGAGTTTGTGATCTGTGTTTTGCAGCTTGTTTGTTATAATAATCTCTCAATCGCATTTGTTCCTTATTTTTTTTGTTAATCCAAGGAAGAGAGTTTGCCCGAATTCTTATGTGGCGGAGAGGTGCATGTGTATCTAGTACTTTTAAATAGAGAGATTACCAGATCTTCCAGCATATATTGTCATGGGAAGTTATACATTCCCATGGAATCTGAGATATGTCACTATATAAGAAAATCATTTGCATTGAAGTTTTTGAAATTACAAGCAATTTTTACTCTTTCGTGCGATTTTGGAAGTGTAAATTTTCTAACAGCATAAATTAGGCTATGGTCGGATATTCCAATATGAATCACACCCGACTGTATTATGTTCTCTGGTTTATTAGTAAAAAATAAATCAATCAAAGTGGCTGACGTTCCCGTAACTCTTGTTGGTTCACTAATTAATTGATCAAGCTGATACAGTAAAGAAAGCAATTGTAAATTCCGTGTATTAGACTCTGGAGTGGTCTTAGAAACTTCACACTTTAAATTTCCCATTATTATTAGCTCTTGATTTGCAAGATCACATTTGTGAAGAAAAACTTCAGAGTCATCAAGCAGATTGGTATTCGAATTTGGTGGTCTATACCATGCACATACTAGAAATGACCTGTTGTAGGGTTTTTTAATCTCAACACATATCATTTCTAGTGAATCAACTACCAAGTCATTTCGTTCAGTGAATGATAACAATTGTTTGAGATACATTATCACACCACCACCATTTCTATTGCGATCATTTTGAATTATATTATAGCCACTAATGCATATCGCATTATCTAAAACTGTATCGTCAATTTTAGATTCATTAATGAGTAAGATATCGATAGATTTACTTTCCAATAAAATTCGCATTCATCAGTACGTTTGACTATGCTGTTCACATTAAGACTAGCTATTCTCAAACCTTTAATATTATTCAAAAAATTAAGTGGATTACCTTGATTACTTAAGTTGTTTTGCATAGGGTCACACCTGTTTACACACCTAGATTCTGCTAATAAGTCCTCGCTCTCAGGTTGCTTCCTCTTGGAGGTGTTAGTATTTTGACTATGTTCTCCAGCAGATGCAATTGGTGGGATGGAAAACAAAAATCCTCGCTTGTATGGTGATGATAATTCGTTTGAACGTTCTTGCCTCTTATAAACTTAATAAATTCACAGTTAAGTAGGCAGAACCCTTCGAATTTAAATGTATATTACTGCCATTTAAGCATGAATTGTCTATATTCTGATTGTCTATAAATTCAAAGCCCCTTTTGTCGCAGAACTCTTCAATTTTTTTGTTAACATCCATGATTTTTGTACTTATTTCAATGTCATTTCGATTAGTAATGCTAGACTGTCCAATTTGTGAACTAGGAAATTTTTGTTTAACACAGTTGGCCAACTCTTCTATGTGATTTACAGTTTCGCGCAATGAGTTCGTTGCAAGGTTGTTCGCTCCCCAATGAATTATGATATGCGACGGAGCAGTTTCAGGGGAGATGGTGTTAATCTCAGATATAATCTCTTCTGCCGTCTTTCCAGGGAAAGTACGTTTAATTATTTGTCTCCTTGAAATCTTTCTTGGATTTATGTTTTTTATCATTGAGTCACCAATTAACATTAATTGGAGAATCTCTCGTTGTTGTTTTGTTATTATAATTATTTTCTTGCGTAGTTTTTGACGTTGCCCCATGATTCTGTCGATTATTGTTAGTACTGGTGGTTTCTGAGCTGGTCGTATCATTTTTGCTTATACTGCCCTGTTGCTGAGATGTTTTCTTTGTTGATTCAAATGAGACAACTTTCGTTAGAGACATGTCATCATCTTCCTGTACTAGCCCACAATCTTCGTTCTCGTCTTGCAGTCCCGTGAATCTATTAATTAAATTTATGGCATCTGAGGGTAGGATGCGTTCCTTATTTCCTTTCGAGCTAGTTGCTGCTGCTCGATCTTCATTCAGCAGTCTAATTGCCGTTAAAAGACCAGCTATTTCGTTTTCGGCAATTGACAGCTTTGTGTTCATCTCAGTTATCGTTTTCTTGCATTCCAGAAGTTCTACTTTAAGCGATTCGTTCGGCTCTTTCAGTGAGATATTTCCTTGGGAAACATTTTGTATAGGTATATTTTGACATTCGCACACTATTAACAATTCAGTTATGACAATCGACGTCTCAGTTCGGTGCTTCTCAAATTGCTGTGACAGTGAGTCTAATCGCTTTACAACATCCTGAAGCAAACTTCGATCTTCCTGCAGCTGATTTTCTTCACAAACATGCAGGGTTTCATGCATGCCTTCAGTAGTAGAAAGATTACTACCCAAGGCACAATTAGTTTCTTCAAGTTCCAAAATATCAACGCCTATTAAGTTCGCATTGTCATCAATCATATACTTATTAATATTCTCCAGCGAAGGCTTTAGCGTGGGTATAAAATAATCATGTTCATCACAACATAGAATACATTCGCTGTTCGGATTATAGGCCTGTATTTTCTGTAATAAGTTTCGATACTGTTCTACCATAGGGCTTTCTAATACCACACTTTGACTCTCATACCAACGTATCGTTATGTTATTCGTCTTCACCTGCTTACACTGACCATGCGGCACAGTCCATTTTCCCTTCACGTTTAATATATCTTGTACAAACAGTTGAAATAAATCAAATTCGCTAGACCACCTAAACTTGCCATTGACACAGGTTAAAGGATCTACTTTATTTAAAGCCATAAGTTAAAAGTAAAATCTCTAAATGCAATCTTTCTGCAATTTAACAAGTTCACAGTCTGGTAAATCATAGAGCAGTCCGTTGCAGTAGTCAATTCTACTTGTAACAACAGCTGGGCATTTTGTACGGAGCATGCGCCAAATTTAGCGCGCAATCCCTGGGGCGAGGGAGTGAAATTCAATATGGCGGCGTATGAATAGAGTGATTTCTGGATTTGCCTGGCTTCAATACTCGACCACTTTAATGAACAAAAATGCTTTAATATTTAATGAAAAACGTTAACCGATCCATCACAAAGGTTTTAACTTAATAATATAAAGCAAATTTAATTTATTAATATAAAGCAAATTTGCTTTATTATTAATTTTTGCTTTTATGCTATGAATACAGGCAAGCTCGTACTTTTTGAAAATTCAGTCAATGAATATTACCTATCATTTGTCCAGTCCAAGTAGATACGGATTAAAAACGTAGGTATACAAGCTAGAAAGACATTGTTGACTGGTTTGGAAGATTTAAGCAATGTTATTACAAATAAAGCATAAAACATAATAAAAATAAATGTAATTTAATTTGTCAAATTAATGCATATGCTGCACATAAAAAACTGCACAATTGTACACCAGTATAACAACTTTTGGGACTATTTCATGAAAATTGCAATTAAAAAGCATATTTAGATTGTTTTATAATATCATTTCAATAAATGCAACATAATTTAAGCTTTAGCAGTAACATGCTAACAGCCAAGTGCAAAATTTGACACATGTCTACAACTTTTATATAGAATTAAAGGGGTACAAAAGACTTTCATTACTTTATCAGGGTGCAAGCAACATTGTATCAAATTTTCATTTACAATGAGTGAATATATAGCCATTATGTGACCAGAAAGAGGAAGCAAAATATTATGAGATTACTGGATGTACATGATTTAGGTAAAAAAAATATATCGTGCGCATTTTTCCCAGCATGCCCACTAATTTTACCAGGACACTTGATATGAAAAGATAATTTTAGGGCATATTTCAGAGAAAGGCAATAGTCAAACTTTTGAGATATTTGCATTTATATGCCATGTCACTACAGGATTTCCAAGGCAAACATGCCTGTGTTAAACAGTACCACTAGACTTCTAAATTTGAACAAATCAGTACAGCACTTCCTATATCATAACAGCAATACTCTATTCTCTTCAACATCATTTTGCAGCCATTTTTGCTTTATAATAAGCCAATAGTGGAGCAATTTAAATAACATGTCATCACATGTCATCTGCACTACAGCAAATGCATTTGTTGATTGCCACATCTGGCGCATTTTTCCTATGAATGGTTCAAGCTTTAATAGAACAAAGTAGGATTTAACTTTCGTGGGGCACAATTTTTAATTAAAGGCAACGGCTATACTCTGCGAATCTACAAGGGGAATATATGTCATTTTCTTCAAATTGTGTATTTTCAGACACTTATGATTCCTGATAAGGTAGAACAAACAACTTGCTGAGCATACCTGTGGAATAAACAGTTACTAAGCATCTACCAACAGTCAAATGAGAACACTTGCTTGTTCCCATGTAGTTAAACCCTGCCTCTGAAATTCTGACCATGAGCGGAAAATATCCATTTGTCGCCAATTTCCAAATAGCATTTCTTCGCACGTTTGCACTCGATTACGCTGTTATATCGTTGCATACAAACACTGTGACTTATTTTGTTGAGAAACGTCTTATTTTCCATGAAGAAATCAACAAGAGACTTTAAAAAATTATCTCAAAATACGTGTTTTCATTGTTCGAAGAAAAAAATTAAGTTCAAGAAATGCGCCCGCGCTATTTTAGACAGCGACGACAAAATTCCCAGCTGTTACTTGTAACAAGAGCATGCAAAACCATTTCAAACTTTTCTTTTCCAAGGAATCTATACTGGTACGCTTAATATTATGAAGCCAGTAAAATGCAGCACCACACGACTTAGAAATAAGAGAAGAACTATATAATCGGGCTATAAGAGCCCAATTTACGTACTTCATAAAAAGGCCTGATGTCAGTAGAGCCAACGCGAATCGAACAAGGGTTAACCTTCAAGAGTTGTTGTCTAGATCCGATAATGAGAGATTAAGTTTTATGAGCACAAAATCTCATGCATCAATCATAACACTGGCCGTAGTTAATTCCTAGCACCATCTCTTTGTCTTCATGGAAGGTTGGAGCAAGGGATGGTTGGTGAGTGACTGTTTTAATCGGAGTGAAGTGTATCTTCGTTGGAAACAAAATATGAAAGTTTTTTAGTGTCATACATAGATAGTGATAAATTTAACCGGCTTGGAAAGAAATCTTTGTACTTTGTTCACACATGATTTTAAAAGGAAATCGCCACGGCTGCCGAGATAAGGAATGTGAATCCAAATTTTAGGGCAAAAGTACTAGCTGTGTCTTCATTGACTGTGACAGAAGTAGAGCTATGAGAATATTTAGTTTTATGTTTTTTCATCAAAAAGTTTTGAATGCTTTTGGGATAACCATTCCAAGACATGAAAGACTTGATGATTTCAATTTGATTGTTTAAAAGTAATTTAGTACTGCAAATTTTAAAACCGCGGTGGTAAAGGGATTTCACCGATGCAGTTTTGCAATAGAAAGGCTCAAAACTTGCAAAATGCGAATATTGACCGGTATGAATGTCCTTACGGTAAATATCAGTAGTACCATCAACCGATACTTTAATGTCTAGAAAATGAACTATACCTTCTGAAAAAGTATCAACTGTAAATGT
Organism: Muricea muricata; assembly: GCA_963855995.1. Classification (NCBI taxonomy): domain Eukaryota; kingdom Metazoa; phylum Cnidaria; class Anthozoa; order Malacalcyonacea; family Plexauridae; genus Muricea; species Muricea muricata. The sequence continues at coordinate 119,964,308 of OY979716.1, forward strand.
AAGGTTAGGATCGAAACTATTAAACTTAGCTAAGATAGCGGAAATATCGGAAGGTTTGATCAAAACAAGAGTATCGTCGACGCAACGTTTGTAGAATTTTATGGTACCATCAGCAATCAATTCGGAAACTACAAGTCGCTCAAATCTAAAGGACTCTATTGTCTTTGGTTTATTAGTGCCATTACAATATTTCCTCTTCCTTCTGGTGCAAAAATGATTTGATGTGCGCTTTTGCAATTTTGACCTGAGCATTTCTCAAAACGAGCGAAATACCTCGAAAATTACATGGATCAGATCATAAATTAGATCAAAGACTTGAGCCATATGTAGCTCAGTATTCAGTAAAGATTATATTAGCTAGCACAGGTCCTAATGATGAACCCATAGAAACGCCATTTTGTTGGACATAAATTTGTTCATCGAAAGAAAAGGCAGATTTACTACAACAATCTAAAATAAGTTTTTTTAAAGTGCGTTTTTCTAAAGTGGTAGTGATTAATTCATCTTTTTAAATGCGATCTAGAATAATGTTCACTGTGCGCCTAAGCGGAGCATTGCCGGTAAAAAGGGACTTGACATCGAAAGAAACGAACTGATAACCTTCTTGAAACAAGTGTTTAGGAATATTGTTGATATTGGTCACGGCATCAAAAGAATCAGAAAGAGAATGAGCATTTAAAGTAAGAGGATTTAGTAAAGAAGATAAGAATTTGCCAACGTTATAGTGTGGAGTGTTAGTGGTATCAATTATAGGTCGGAATGTTGGTAAAGTGTCGAATTTCTTGTGAGTCTTTGACAAGCTGTGTGCTTTGCCAAAATGTGCTGTAATAGGTGTTAAAGAATCAAGTTGTTCGTCAGTAATTCCACCACGCTTGTTTAGTTGGAGCAGGTAGTTTTGTAAAGAATGAAGTCTAGTTTATTATTATTATTATTATTATTATTATTATTATTATTATTATTATTATTATTATTATTATTATTATTATTATTATTATTGTTATTATTATTATTATTATTATTATTATTATTATTATTATTATTATTATTATTATTATTATTATTATTATTATTATTATTATTATTATAATTATTATTATTATTATTATTATTATTATTATTATTATTATTATTATTATTATTATTATTATTATTATTATTATTATTATTATTATTATTATTATTATTATTATTATTATTATTATTATTATTATTTATTCTCTATTTCAAAATTTACAGACACATCATACGTGTGACTTTACATGCATGGATTTATAATATTATGTTATTTACATTTATATTACATAAATTAGATAATTAAAATAATTAAAAAGGCATCTATTTACATAACTTCACTTAAATCTTTCAGTCTTGACTTGCGGAAGAATAAAATTATGTTCACGACGTCTTCGTAAAATTTTTTCCCTCTCTTCAGGAAGACGTTTATAAAGAATATGTTCTTTGTCGTTAGAAATTTTACTAAATAAAATTTTTGATTTTTGCCTTATTATAGAAGATATGTCATATTTAGTATCAGTATATTTATATCGATAAGCTCGAGCTAAAAATTTATCAATTTGATTTAAATGTTTTTTAAAAGCGCTGGACCCCAAACTTCAATTGCGTAAGTGAAAAGCGAAAGAATTAAACTTTCGAATAGTTTGGTCAGATGATCTAAGTTATATCCGTGAAACTTACAAACTCTAAGGATATGCATCCGTCCACTAGCTTTAGATAGTACGTTATCAACGTGTAACTCCCAACGGCAAGGATCGTCTTGAAAACTTACTTCAAGAAGTTTAAGCCATTCCTTGCGTTTAGTTCCATCAATTTGAGGAGGAAGTTGTTTTAGAACTCCTTTGCTCAGTACCATTTCCATGTTTTGGAGATGTTTACGATCATTCTATTTTCGTTAGCCCAATCTTTAATGTTAGTTACCTCAGTTAGAGCCGTATCGTTACCATTCTTCACTTGTGCACTGACTGTGATGTTACATTAGCACTGATTTGTGGGGTCAATATAACACGTGTAATGTTGTGCTGAAATAGCTTTTATTATTTGGGTTAAAGTAGCACCTATATTTAAGCGCTAAAGCGTTAAATAACACTTGTTGTCAGAGATGACACCAGTTTACTGTTTAAGAAATTGATTTAACACTTTGAGCTATACACATTAACACAAACAAGAATAATCATATACAGTAGGTTAATTATTATTGAATACACTTTCACGATTAACACAATAATTAAGCATGCGTGCATTAATGTATACATGTTTTTTTATGTAAACATGTTTTTTTAGGTAATTACATATTATTTAGCAACATATTATTTAATTATATACTATATAATTATTATTTAGCTGAGCATAGTTCCTGAAATTTTCAAATAGTTCTTCAAAATAGTTCTTGAAATATTCAATGTTTTTTTCCGACTGATCTCAGATTGCCATTTGACAATCCATGCATTGACTAACACTCGTCATGCCTTGAGCAAGGGAAATGGCAACAAATTTTTTTATGGTCTCATTTGAAAGAGACTCCAAAACAATATATAGAAGTTTTTTATATCCGCCTTATTTCATGAAATATTTTGATTTGAATTCTTAATTTGTCGGCCATCTTGGATGTTTGAGGATATGCATGATACGTAACAACTGGGGTCACGCAATTTTTTTTTCTTACGACACAATGATTAATATGCTCCCATAACCACACGTACGGTAAGTGTTTCGGATATCAGCACCAACTGAAAAGGTTTCAAACAATTTTAAATTATTGTTAGGTGTTTTGGAGTAGCTTCGAAGGGCTTATCTCTGTTGTGACGTCACCAACACATTGTTAATGAGGTTAAGAATTAATCCAAGATGGCGGACAGCTCGATTGTTTAGGTGACAATATCTTCCGAAGTAAAACATTTTAGAGTCGCTTTCAAAAGAGACAACAAAAATTTTTGTTGCCATTTTCCTTTGATTTGTCCATCTCAAGCGCTGCACGAGAAATTGTCGCAAACATTCAATGTTAATTGTGAATAAAATACTTGTTCAACTTCTGGGATTAAAGTAACAATTTCCTGGTACTGACAACAAAAGCCAGTACAGTTTTGCGTAAAGTGAGTCAGTATTCTAAAACTGAAGAAATCGTAAATATTATATGAATATCTTATCAGACATAAGGCCAAAGCGCGGTATCATGAAAATACATGTATGTATTAAAGCGTTTTACATACCAATTTAGCGTAATAAGAATTCCGACTCGTTTTCGCTCTTCCTAAGAATATGTTGTCTTTATACAGGTTAACCACGCACTAACTAAAATATAACTGAGAATTCAAAGACCTGAAAATGCATACAAAAAGTCGCCACCAAGAAAACTCATGAAATGCAAATAGCAAATTTTATTTGAGTACTGCGCGCCAGAAAAATTTGATCACTGGTCGTTCCTTACATGGCATTTAATTCCATATGGAGAGTTACCGGAGAGTACAGGCTCCCGGAGCCCGGTATTAGAAAATACAATTATAATTACTTTGCAGATTGTGCTCTTTGTGTCACAATACCTTCAAATATTTGTCAATAATGTACCTAAAATCATCAAAAGTAGAACGAGTTTTTGTACTGTTTGCGGAGTTTCTTGTGGCGCAAAAGCAATTACAAAAAATTGAAATACTTCATCCTCCATTCAGACATAAACATACAAGCTATGTAAGTACAGCATTGTGTGTAATGTGAGGTCATAAAAGGACAAGTCTTTCTCTCCAATCCGTACATATGATTTAACACCAATATTTCTAAAACAAAATATTTTTAAATCGAGACCAACACCTCTTTCTAGGGGGGTAGGGGGTTAATAATGCATTGTTGGAACTGTTTATCACCCACCGATCGCTGACAATTTAGAAATGCAAAACTATTTTCGATATCTGGGAATTTTGATAGTTTAAATGTCAGAAGACTGATTAACCATTTTAGTTTAAAGCAGATTGTCAACTAGAGGCAAAAATACTCTTGATTTAGTCTTAACTGCTTTAAGAGGAACGGACAAAAATGTCATCCTTTGGCCTGTCTGATAGCATAACAATGGAAATGAGAGCTAAAGCAGGAGTAAAAATCCAGTCTATTAAGTTAACTAAACAAGTGAGAGATCTGCGGCCAAGCAAACGTCATGCAATGAGATCTTATCTTCAACAAGTTGATGTATTCAACTTGATTGATTTAATGTCATCTTGCGCAGCCAAAGTAAAATGTTAGAAATAATCGTCAGTGTCGGCATAAACTCCATTATCCTAATGAAATCTAAAACGGTTGCATGTATCGAATGAGCCACCATCACATCTTCACTGAAAAATCTTATAAAATTATGGAAAATGCCTGAGCTCAAACGACTTAGAAACTTCATAAATCGAGAAAGGAAACAGTGTCACGCCAAATATTGTGCGGCAAAAGTTAAACATTTAAAAGATTGTTAGCTAGCGGCCTGGTGGGAGAAAGTTTATACAAGGTGTCCCCAAAAAAGCGGAGTCCAACTTCTAGGATTGATTGCTGAATGAAAACTTGCTGACTTAGAGAATGCTGAAAGAAAATGCTGACTCGGAGCTGGAAAACTTTGAACTGTTCCTACAACAAATTTAAATGCCATTTTGCACAGACTTGGAAAGAAGCAGATATTGTACTGTTACCAAAACAGAAGTCTGTAAGAGACGTAAATGAGCATTTGCGGTCTATTTCACCCACATCCATTGCGTCAAGAGTCGCTGAAGATTTTATTATTAAAAGCTTCATTAAACCAGCTGTTCTTAAAACGATTGATAAGAACCAGTTTGGTACCATTCCCAAATCATCAACAACGCACGCGTTAATTAGCATGCTACACAATTGGAACAGTCAAACTGATGGAAGTGGATCTACAGTTTGGGTAGTTTTGTTTAGTTTTAAAAATTAAAAGCCTTCGTTCTATTTGATCATGCTGCTTTAATTAAGAAGCTCTGTATATTTTATATACCGCATAGAGACATCGTTTGGATTGTGAGTTTTCTTCAGAACCGCAAACAGCGCGTCAATTTAAGTCACGACTGTTACTCCGAATGGAGTACAGTCCCAGCCGGTGTGCACCAAGAGACAATGTTCGGACCCTGGCTTTTTGCAGTGATGATTAATGATTTGGATGTAACGGATACGGACTTGTGGAAATATGTGGACGACACAACGATCTCTGAGAATGTATAATATAAACATGTATAAAAACATGAAATCAATTTAAAGTGGATGAACTGACAAGGAAGTCAACAGTGGATAAACTTCAGTTAAATGAAGACAAGTGTATAAGGAGCTACGAATTTTCTTCGCCAGAACTGAGCGTTTGTTTACATCAATTTTTATCAATAATAAACCGATTGAAGTTGTATCGAATGCAGAAGTGAGAGGCTTGCACGTTTCACAAGATCTCAAATGGAAATTATCATATCGCAGAAATTGTGAAGAAAGTTTCTAAACGACTTTATCTTCTGCGTTGATTAAATTGGTCTAAAATACGTTGGCATTCTATTTGACTTGCGCACGACCAGTAATGGAATATGTAAGTCAAGTCTTCAACGACTCACTCCCAATTTATCTCAAAGAAGATCTTGAGAAATTACAAAAACGTGCAGGCCCTATGCAAGTTAAACTATCTAACTATCGCCTTCAGTGGCAGTACTGCCGTTGTCAAGGGGAAGCATTTAGGGGTGGTCAGAAAGGTAACTTTAAGGTTAATAAATATCACAGAGAGTGCAGTTCTATTGCGTGCTGCAATTTCATTAATTAACCATTCCAGTTTGTATGTTTCATACAGTATAAGAGCCAGCTTCTGCCGTTTATGATCACCTCTGGCCAAACAGCAGCTATACGCTTGAATTTTTGCCACATCAGCTGACGAAATCTATGCATCTCATTAGTTGAATGATATTTTAACCCTTTCGTGAGGAGTTCGGACCTTTTCTTGCAATTCAAGGGTCTTGTGCGACTTTTTTGATAGGATAATTCGAAAAGTATTTCGCAGCATGAATCAAGCGTTCATGACTTTCGAAGGAATGGGTAATTTCATACATATTTAAATCTATGATTTTTTTCGACCTGATGGAACATCGCTAGCAATAAACGGCAATTGATTGCTATTTTTCAGTCTCCGTTCAGGGAAATAACATGATATGTAGTCAACAAGAGATTCAGGAAGTCGTTTTAGTCTATGTCCGTCTTGTGATGATCAGTTGATGCTTGTCGTACTAAACCTCGCATTTGATGCGCTTATAAGAGACCCGGTTATTCATTCCCCTGTCAGGGACTGCTAACTGCACGACAAATAAAAAGATGTATACTTAATACTTTTACCGTGTATGCAGTAGCCGAAAACGAAGAGCAACACACAATCCCTGCGAAGGCTAGAGGAGAAGCAAATCAACCGAGGCAGCCCGATTGCATGTCAGTCGTACCCAAAATAAAGATTCAGCCGAGAACAGAAAGCATGAATGACGATTAAGTTTGACCACCTTCTCTGATTGAACAAGACCGGTTTATGTATATACGCCTGAGTAACCCATGTAGTTAACAATATGCAGCACAGAAATCAAATCAAATCTTTCAGTATTGAACTGCAACTTCACGAGATAACGGATGCTCAAATGGCGATGATAAGAGAGATGCTCAGAAAGAAGGCTTCAAAGACGATTACAAAGCGCTGATAGCAAAGCGTCAACAACCCGCGAATAGTTCATTAGTTAAAATAAATCCAAGACTGGGTCAAGCTGGAGCCATGCGATCAGGAACTACTTCCCTTATGATGCGAAGTTTTCGATAATACTGCCTCGAGGACTATAGGTGACGAAGTTAATCGTATAATCGAACAATGAAGAAACAATTCAAATCGAAGGTGTCAATTTCATACTGGTCCAACTGAGTAAAGGTTACTGGATCTTAGCGACAGGAGAGAAGATTTTGGACTAGGAGAAGTAGTGCAACGAATGAAAGAGAAGATAAAAAAAATAAAATGGCAAAACAAGTTATGGTTCCCTTTCCGAGAGTTCGATTCCGTTTTATATTCCGTCCGTTCGATCACACAGACGTTGATTTTTCTGGACCATTTGCAACAATACAGGGACGAGGAAAAAGACGTTTGAAAAGGTAGTTGTGTCCGTTCACCTGTCTATCAATCAGAACAATTCACATCGAAATGGCCGGGGAGGGTTGACACGGACAGGTTCCTAAATGCTTTTACACGATTTACAAGTCCAAGAGGAGTACCGAAAGAGATCGTGAGTGATTATAAGACTAACTTCTTCGGAGCAGTAATTGAATTTTAGCTGGACGCAGAGAAAATTCAGCACGTTACAGCAGATAAACGGGTGAAGTGGATCTTCAATCCACCGGCAACACCGCATTTTGCTGGCGTCCATGAGGTTATGGTGAAGTCAGCCAAGCGAGCTATATATGGCGTTCTTGGATACAGTGAAGTTATACAGATGAAGAGCTAATAATAGCGTTTTCAGGAGTGGAGAGTCTTATCAATTCGCGGCCATTAAACTATCAGACCGCTAACTCACGGGATAACACCTCTCTCACCCCCAATCTTTACTGCACGACCAGATCGGTTGTGATTTTGCTCTGGAAACAAAATGACGGTGTTAAGTCCAAAAAAGCGTTGAAGGAAAGTTCAGGATCTGACATTAGAGTTTGGTGAAGGTGGATGAACGAATATTTGTCAATGTTACGTGGTCGACGGCGGTGGAACGAAATTATGGAAGATATAAAAGAAACGGATGACGTGACGCTTGTGCATCAGACTGACATTCTTGGGCGCGTGATTTTGCAAATGCATCCTTTCGGGATTGCTTATCAAGCATTTCATGCTTGGGTGGCGGTGTCTGTTTTTTGTTTCATCAATATCATTTCTTACTGAGTCTTTTTGTCAGTTGCATGTTTTGTTTTGTTTTGGTCTGCTTCTGTAATGGTGCAAAACTTTTATTTTTACATAGTCTATTGCAAATGAAAAATTACAAGTTTATTCCTATGATAGAGCTGTGTTTACGTTACATGGTATAAAGTTTTAAATTGTTTCACTAGAACTTTTCTGACTACTGATTCCTCGTGTATTTGAGGGTAATGAACGTTGTATTATACCACATAGAATGCCTCTTTTATTAGCCAAATGAGTCCAAACGTTATGAGTGAAAAGTTAGTGCAGTGAAAATCTATACTTTCTTAATTCTTGCGCGAAAAGTGGCACTAATTACAATAAAACTCGAACTATTACTCTATAATAGCTATATATTATGGGTGTAAATTTGTAATATAAAACTGCTGCACGAGTATTAAGAACTCAGTGTTGGAATTAAAAATTTACGTTTTGTATTCTGTCTATTGCTACGTTCTTAGTTATTGGTCCTAGAGTTTAAAATTATTGTGAATCAAAGGTAATGTATATACAATTTAGAACTTGCATTTGAAGAAAAATAATAAAAAAAGAAAAACATTAATCTTTCATTCTGTTTTCCAATGATGGGTTTACATCGAAAATACAGATAAGCATGTTAGTTCGGTAGCACATAAAAAACAATTATTGAAACAAATAAATATTGTACAAAGGGTCACCCTCAGGCAGCTATTTTATTCAAAATCATATATTTGCTTGGGGAAAACTTACAAGTAAAACTTCCAACATTTGACGCCTTACTAACTCGCTGCATGCATTACATTTTTTCGAACACTTCGATGTGTTGGCAATTTTAAAAAAAAATTCATTTTCAAAAACCACGATTCGTGGTTTTAAAAGCCATCCAGTGCCAGGGCTGTTTCCCTCTCTCCAAAAATCTCTGGGAAGTAGGTTACAGAATGCCTACCATAGACACTTTTAGGGGTTGTTAGGAAGTAGAAAATATATAAACGTAGCAGGCCATGAATTATGACAGGCATCACAACAACACATCTGCTCTTGCAATGTGTACAATATTGATGCACAAACTATGTTTCGTTAAGTCTTAAATAAATCTTCATTGGGAGTAAACTTCATATCCAGCTATTTCAATCTAGGCTTTTCTTCCTAAAGCGTAAACTGTGAACTACGAGCGCCCAAGGGATGATGGATTATTATTTATTTAGGCACTGATGACCAGACAATTCTGGAAATACGGCCAGCTCAAAAAGTATAATATTTTCCTATTGGTTAAGATTCAATTTGATTGAATCTTTTATATTAAGTTATATTTCTAGTTAAGATAAACATCCAACGGCTCTCATCCCAAGGAGTTTTGTAAGCAAAAGCAAATGAGACACAGCATTAAGATAGGTAGCGACATACGATCCTGAAACTTCTTCTGTTTTGTCAATCTTTTTATGAGTATTTTTCCGTGATTTTGTCAAAGACATGTTCAATTGTTCAATTCTAATGGCTTTGACTGTAAGACTTGTAGCGCTTATTGACCTTATTATAATTAAGAATACCTTTTATTTTTATCTCGTATTGTGATTGATTCTTTAAAATAGCAACGATTTAGGCGTAATACAAATTATCACAATTTTTCGGCTGGCTGTATTTCCCTAACTCCTCACTTGCTACACGCTGGCGTTTGTTATTATCACGAAAAAGTTTGATATCACCCCACATATCTGACTCATGATGGCGATTTCCGACATTGTTGCACGGCTTCCCTTTTTTGCCGTCCATAAACGACTATACCTGTACAATAAACAAATATTTCGTCAACCTTCAGTGTGTTTTAAATTTAACTTTAAACTGTTGCTTCATTCAAACGTGCCTCAGGTGCAATGTTTCCTGTCTTCCACAATCAGTTTAAGGCAGCAAATTCGAAAGAGTTGGATTTTCGTAGACAGTAAACTAAGTTGCATGCAATATGCATTACCCGACGTGAGGCTTTAGTTCCAGCTAAGATTTCATATATACAACCCAGAAACCCCCAGAAACGGGGAGGGGGTCCGGAGTGAGTCGTTTTTTTATACAACCATCATATCCATGCAATACATTTAAGATATTTTTCTTCAATGAAGCAAATTGTTGCTTATGCAGCAATTTAAAAACGTAAACAAAAGAAATCAACAGCATGGAATCTGAAATCCCATAGTTTTGTCCGTTAAGCATGTGTGCATAGATTGTTGTATTGTGAGCAGTCTGTCCCACCTGTTTCGGGTCCACGAGCTGTTTTGTGTCTTTTGCACAAAGACTACAATTTGTTCATTGCAATAAAACTGTTCGAGGGGTTCAAATGACATTCTGTCAAGTATGAATAACGTGTCTTATCTCGGGTTATATGTTGTCTACAACTTTATTGTCTACGAAAAATGTTTTAAGATGCAACTCGTGGTAATTTACTGCGATAGCTTGATCGTCGAAGACATTACACTTGCGCCACGTTTGAATGAAGCAACATTTCAAGGGAAAAAAAAGAAACATAATAATGTCTGCAATCGCTATCTTGAGCCAGGTATTGAGCCTTTGGATAATAAATAACAAACACCATTGCGTGTTTTTTGTTGATACATTAAGACATTTTCTTCTGCCTAAGAAACACCCATAAAATTGTCCAGAGTATGCATTCTGATCTTTTCGGAAAGTTCGATAAGCATTTAGCTGTGGAGTTGATGATGATCGAAAACAGTCACCAAAACAGTTTACCCTAAAAACGTTAAGATCATCTGTCCTAAATGAAATGCATAAAAACGCATGCGCAGGTCCTATAGACTTTTTTGCAACTCAGCTTGCAAGTATTTCGGAAAGTTTTGATTACGGTCTGTAATACGTTAAAAGACTAGTTCTTATAAAACAAAAAATATTTTCATTGATACACAGATCACATTAATTTCCTCCTCGTGTTATTCTAGCTGACGAAACAATTTTAAATTGGTTAATGACAATCTAAGTAAAGCCCAAGCTTGCGTAAGCTCCAAAAGCCTCCTTATACAGAGTCAGATGTATTTTAACTGACTTATTTTATTCTTACTTCACAGCTCCAATACTTTTGATTCGAGTGATTGCACTTCTAAGGAAAAGTCAAGACCTTGCTTCGGAGCTGCAGTACTGCGCTATTGGGCATGCGCACAAAAGAGTTTTCTTTTGGTTCTTGAAATTCTCTTTGAAAAATTTGCTATGCTTATATCACAGCGGCCACTTCATGTTATCTTCATTTTTCTTTTCGCTGTTACTGTTCTGACGTCAGGATTTGCAAATCTGGAGGTTGAAAAAAGTGTCAAATATTTGTTTTTACCTGAAGACAGTGAGGCATCGCTAGACATTTACAAGGCAAGACGGTTTGGTTTTGAACTTGAACTTCGACAGGAAGAGGTTATTATTTTACCAAAAAATAACAAGTCTGTTGTGTCGCGGGAATGCTTAGCTGAAATGATTGACTTACATCGGATAATCACACAAATAAAGATGTACGAACAGTATTGTTTCAGACCAAACCCAAACAGTAGTTGTTCTTCAATCAATGTTTTAGAAATATTCGATTACCACAAGCAAAACCTCGTAAATATTCCACAACGTATCAAGATGGTTCTCCAAAATAATGCTTTTCTCATGTCAAACGGAAGAGGATTGAAAGATAACTTCAATCAAATATTTGGAAAGGCTGCTGCATCTAATGGTTCGCTTCATTCTACAAACGCACTAAGATTTGTTTACTTTATGAACGAATATTCAAGGGGAGAAGAGAACAGAAAACATATCTTAGATTGGGAAGAGTCGTTTCTCCAAAAAGTTTCTTCTTTTTTAGAAAACACGACTTGTGCAAACATTGTTTACGCGGCAGAGCGGAGCTTGGACGATTCAGTGGCAGAAAGTACTGGGTCCGATATCATATTTTTTGTATTGACATTTGTAATTATGGGGATTTTTAGTGGAATTGTCAACGGCAGGTGTGCTGATACTCGCTTTGGACACCAACTTCTTGGATTTGCTTCTCTATTATCCATTTATTTAGGCATTACAGCAGCGTTCGGTTTCTTAATGTTTCTTGGTGTTCCTTTTGTCAGCATGATCGGTGTCTTGCCTTTCTTGGTTGTCAGTATTGGTATCGATGATGTGTTTATTATTCTGCATGAGCTCAATGAAATGGTCCGTCAAAATATACCAGCTATGTATATGCTGAGCGGAACAATGGCTAGAAGTGGTCCCACTATAACGATGACAACTCTCACTGACCTCGTAGCATTTGGCGTTAGCTGCCGATCAATTTTCCCGGCTATCCGCTTGTTTTGCACGTATGCAGCTTTAGCTATTTGGTCTGCATTTTTGATGTTGGTTACATTCTTTGTCGGTTGCATGTGGTTTGATATTAAACGAATCAACGCTGAGCACCAAGATCTATTACCCTGTTTAAAGATATCATCTCCTAACGGATGCTGTGCTAATACACGAGCAAATGGACTTGACAACGTGATGAAGGCATGGGGCAGGGTCATAACGTCACTGCCGGGGAAATTTATTATTTGTCTATGCTCTCTACTGCTGTTATCTGGAGGCATTTATGGCGCTATCAATATAGACGAAAGTTTCGACCGGCAACTGTTAACAACTAAAGATTCACACTTTCGAGAATTCCTGAATGTTTATGAAGAAAATTTTCTTCTTAATATCGAAGTGAACATAATCTTTCCAGGACAAGCTAGTCAATCTATTCAAGAAATTCGGACAGTTCATTCCATTGTTCAAAATCTTGTCAAATCCAATAGGTATTTTATTTCATCAAGCATAAATTGGTTGTCAGAATACTTGTCTTGGGCAAGCGGAAGAAACGTTAACTTAAATGACACAAATATTTTTTACAAAACCTTGTCCGATTTTGTTTCATTACCCGAATATAAAAGGTTTGCTCAAGATATAAAATTTTCTCAAAACAAAACTCATTTGATAGCCTCAAGAATTTTAGTTTATTCCAAGAGCAGCTCTGACTCAATTTTTCAAAGAGATATGATGATCAGCATAAGGAAAGATCTTTCCAATTCAGTGAATGTGAATGTATTCGCTGTTGCTTTACCATTCATTTATTTCGAACAGTATGCTTATGTTCTGCGTGAAACTATCCAGAACTTATTAATCGCTGGAATTTCGATTCTCTTCATATCATCTATGTTCCTGTATCACCCTGCGGTAATACTTTGTCTCCTTTGTGGATTTATTGGTCTTACACTTGAGCTGCTTGGACTAATGTACATATGGAACGTATCAATTAACTCAATATCTATGATAAACCTTGTCATGGCATTGGGCTTCTCAGTGGATTACAACGCACACGTCGTTTATCATTTTGTTTCCTCCAAAGCAGCCTCTCCAGAACTTCGTGTCATTGATGCGCTGGGGAAAATTGGCGGTAGTGTTTTTCTGGGAGGTCTGAGCACTTTCCTTGGAATGATGCCGACAGGATTTGCTTCTTCCACAGTATTTCAAATATTTTTCAAGATGTTTATTGGTATAGTTGTTCTTGGTCTAGTTCATGGTTTGGTCATACTACCAGTCTACCTGACCCTTCTAGGAAAAATATTTGACTTTCGTGAAATGAAGGTGGACTCACTTATAATAAAATGTCTTAAGCGTAAAAGAAAACAGAAACTCCGAGAGACTAAAACCACAAGTCAATCTAAAAATCTAGCAAATGCTAAAAATATTACTCCTGTTGCTATCGTTGGGATCGGTTGTCGGTTTCCTGGTGGTGCTACGTCAAAAGGGGAATTTTGGGATATGTTAGTAAAAGGTCGGAGTGGCATTGGAACGTATCCAACAAATCGACTAAACTCAAGTGAATTTCATGCCTCTTTCAACCCAGGAAAAGATACGCCAGGTAAACATTATGTCGTTGCTGGAGCTTATCTTGAAAACATAACCGGATTTGATGCTCAGTTTTTTGGAATCTCACCAACAGAATGTCGTTCAATGGATCCTCAGCAACGTCTACTTCTCCAAGTTGTCTACGAGGCGATTGAAGATGCTGGATTGCGCCTTGAAGATTTACAACAGTGTCGAACTGGTGTTTATGTTGGATCAATGAATTTAGATTATGGTGAGCTTGTTTTAGATTCATCCAACATCCGAAAGATCGACCAGTTTGCTTCTACTGGATGTGCATTATCTGTCCTTGCTAACCGTATTTCCTTCTCGTTCAATTTAACTGGTCCTAGTCTGACAGTAGATACGGCATGTTCCTCATCCCTAGTGGCTTTTGACATTGCTTTTGGCCATTTACAAGCTGGTGAATGTGATGTGGCCATAGTCTGTGCACCAAACATTATCCTGATGGGTGGTAAGTTCCACACTGCATGTTGCAGGACCGGATTGTTAGCCCAAGACGGCCGTTGCAAAAGTTTTGATATAAAAGGAGATGGATATGGTCGAGGAGAAGGTGTAGCTGCCGTGGTGATCAAACCAACCAAAACAGCTATAGATGATCGAGATGATATTTATGCGGAAGTTGTTGCCTGTGGTGTGAATAACGATGGACAAACGGGAATTCCAATAACTGCTCCAAGTGAAGAGACCCAGTCTATTTTGTTTCGAAGAGTCCTTCAAGAGTCTGGTCTCTCGAAGGACGATATTCAATACGTTGAAGCCCACGGTACAGGAACGGCTGTTGGCGATGTTGTAGAAATGAGTTCATTGGCAGCAGTTTATGGCAACAGCAGTAAAAGATTACTTCGCCTAGGATCAGTGAAATCAAACCTAAACCACACTGAATCAACAGCGGGCTTAGCCGGGTTAATCAAAACCTGCCTGATGATAAAGCACGGTGAATTTGTTCCGACCATCAACGTACATGAAATCAAACCGCAGCTTAAGATGTCTGAGAGAGGAATGATGGTTCAAGTTTGTCATGAACATTGGAATACTGAAAATGGAAAACCAAGAACAGCCGCAGTCTCCAGTTATGGGTTTGGCGGTTCTAATGCTCACTTAATCGTAAGACAAGTCACCGAAATGCCTGTAACCATTTTCCCTAGCAGACCTGTATCTAACAGAGTAATGACATTGTCCGCTTCCTCGAAAGACGCATTAAGAGCAATGGCCAAGAAGGTATCCGAGTTCTATCAGACAAAAGAAGACGATGACGAGCTTCTAAAGAACAACGTTTGCTTTTCTTTAAATGAGAAATACACTACGCATTCGCATCGTTTAGCGGTTGCCTTTTCCTCCTTTCAAGATGCCGCAATCTCTCTGGGCAGGTTTGCTGATCAAAAAAAAGGGTGGGAGGAGCTAGTGGCTTTTGGGGACGTAACCAAGAAACGTACCAAAGTTGCATTCCTCTACGGCGGTCAAGGTTCCCAGTGGTATGGAATGGCAAGCGAAATGTTAGTTCACGAGCCAAAATTTAAAGAAAGCATTGAAAAGATTGATGCACTCCTTAAGTGCTACAAAGCGTCGTGGTCTTTAATTACCGAGCTTAACAAACCTGAGGAAACTTCACGCCTCAATGAGAATCCCATTGGACAGACAGCCTTGTTTGCCATACATTTTGCCCTAACTGAATTGTTGCAATCTTGGGGTATCACGCCTTCTGCTGTTGTGGGTCATAGTCTTGGGGAAATATCAGCAGCTTGGGCATCTGGAGGATTGAGTTTACATAAAGCGTTACAGCTAGTTCTTTTTCGATCTCAACTACACGAGAAATGTTCACCTACAGGCTGCATGGCAGCCATTGGTCTTTCAGAAGAAGAAGCACGAAACATGTTGCGAGATATTGGCATGGAAAATGAAATTGATGTTGCGGTGGTCAACAGCCCTGGAAACGTAGTGCTAGCCGGCAGTAAAGAAGCTATGGGTGTTGTTGAAAATCATGTTACAAGTACACGGAGGGATATATTCTGGAGAAAACTTACCACATCGCGTGCATACCATAGTCAGGAGATGGAAGCAATAAAAAAGCCATACTTCACAATCACAAATGGTTTCAATGTACGTCAAACTTCAAACAGCATCCCATTTTACTCAACAGTTACAGGTACCCAGGTTTCTGGCCATGATCTAACACTCGAGCATTGGTGGAAAAACATCCGGCAAACTGTATTACTAAAACATGCGTTGCAAACTATGTTTTCTGATGGTTACCAGTTCTTTATTGAAATCAACGCTTCTCCTCAGCTTGCTTATCATATTCGCCAGACATGGTCTCAGAAGGAAACATCAAAACTCTTGAGTTCAAATGATGCGGTGGTGATTCAAACTCTACCTAAGCGCTCGTCCAGACAACAACACCTGTCCTTCCTTCAAAATTGTGCGGCCCACCTTTTTACAAATGGCGTTCCACTATCCTGGGACAAAGTACAGGGCTCCGGGTCGAAAGAGTTTATTCCGCGCCCAACATATCCTTGGCAGGAAACTGAGTTCTGGTATCGCGAAGATAGTCCGTCAGAAATAGTCACATTCGTCGATAAAAGCAAAATTCAAGAAACTAAAAGAGTGACCACATTCCACCCGCTTCTAGGAAAACCTATTGCAACAGGAACATTGAACGGTTTGCGCGCTTGGGAATCTGAAATCAATTTACATAATTTTTCTTATCTGAATGATCACAAATTTGTCGAATCTCCTAATCCTGTTTTACCAGCATCTGTTTACGTGGAGATGCTAATGGCAATGTTGCTGCATTTGTCTCCAAGCACAGCACCTGTTGTACACAACATCAGCTTTGTTAATCTATTAACGATATCCAGCAACGACTCCCACCTAATCAGAACTCGCCTGTTGCCTCAAGAATGTTCTGGTGAAGGAAATCGGTTTCAAATTTCAGTCGTGCAGAGCAATGGAAACGAAGTGATACTATCTGAAGGCTCCGTAATTCTCGCCGTTCATGGTGAATATGGAGGTCATGGTAAGAGATAATTTTAAATTATTCATTTTAGTCGTAGTGTTGTCAAATATTGTGCTGTGTCTCCAAAAATAGAGCAGATAGCAAAACGGTAATTACTGTAGGAGGTTAATCATGGTAGCTGTTATCCGGTTAAAAGTGATGAACAATCGTATCGGTTTGAAGTAAGTAGCCTAATATGTACCCCCGTACTGTAGATGTATATTTAAGTTTTCTGACTTGAAGGACTAACTGCATCAAGCGCAATAATTTTTCGGACATATCCATTTACTTTACATTTGCTTTTTATTTCAGGATCAGCACAGGAAGACAATTCTAATATTATTGAAGATTTTATATCAACCATGGGCAAACGGCCAAAGGGAGACCTTGACAGTAAGCGGGAAAAGCTCGGTTTTGCATTCGGCTCACAGTTTGATTTAATAACCGAAGCATGGTGCAATGGCGACGAAGCTCTTTCGCTCATATGTCCAACTGAAGAGATCATTAAAGAAGCGTTGGACTATGTTATACATCCTTCAATAATTGATGCTTGTTTCCAATCAATGCTTCTGCTAACGAGAACAGAAGGGAAATTCGTTCCACGCAAGATCACACATGTTACAATGATGCAAAAACCTACATGTACAGATCAGTTTTATGCCTACACAAAGTTGGTAGATTCTGACGAACAAGCACCAACGTGCAGTATCACTCTGATGGATCGTTACAGTAGGCCAGTGATGATTCTGGAAAGATTTATCACGGCAGAAATTCCAAGTGAAAAGACCAAAGTTAATTTTGAGCACGCAGCATTCAAATTCGGTTGGGAGCAGTTTACATCTGAAACTTCAAAGATGGACCGAGATAACGTTTGGCTTATCTTAAGGAATCAAAGCAGGCTTTCTGAACGATTTTCTCAGCACATTCCAGCTTGCGAACGTATGTATTTTGTGGATGTACAAGATACCTTGGATATAGCACGTGCTGTGTTTTCTGAGGTTTTAGACCAGGCAATAGGGAAAATGAAAGAGTACGAAAGGTTGTTGGTGATTAACTTCTGGCCGGTCGATTGTAGCAAATTCAATGCTGAACCATCTAACTTTGATACAACCCACGCCCTCGGATTTGAAAGTTGTCTTACGGTATCACAAGAAATTTTAAAAAGAGAGGCCTTTGCAAAAAAGATACAGCTCGTTTTTGTCATCTCAGAAGCTGTTATCATTCCTGAACATGATCACTATTCTAGTATCAGTTCTTCGCATGTATTTCCCTGGTCTGCTCCTGTTCTTGGGTTCAGAAGAAGCTTATCTGAAGAAATCCCCACAATCAAGGCTTCTGTGGTGGATCTGTCAAATGATCCAAGTGATGACGACTTGCGTGCCATGGTAGAGGACGTACGACATGTCTCAATGGAAGAAGAGCTTGTCTATAGAGATGGTGTCCGCTATGTTAATCGATATAAAGAGTTGAAATTGGAAGGTAGATCATTGGCCACTGAGCAATCGCCCATAACAGAAGACGGAGCACAAAAGCCTTTTAAAATGACAAGCATGTCTGGACAGTGGTTTCTACAAAAAACTTCGCATAAACTAATGGAAAGCGATTCAAAACAGACGGAAATTGATGTCGAATTTGCCGGTACAATCCTTCAGAAGCCCTGGATAGGCCTAAGAAAGAATGATCGCATTGCCTTCGCAGGAAGATTATGTCACGACGGGAACGAAAAACACAATGGTATGGTGGTTGGCTTTTGTGATATTTATGAGCTTGGAAGTTACATTGACGTAGAAAAATGCTGCTTTGCCCAAATGAATGAACACTTCTCTGCTCAACAAGCGGTTTCACTAAGTTTTCTCCTGGCAATGTCTTACTATATCCTCATGAACCTAATCGGTAATGTTAAAGGAAAGAAAGTTCTCTTTTTCCATCCAAATCAAGAGGTATGCAGCGTTTTTGCATACGTCGCCATGTCTTTTGATGTAAAAGTCATTGTTTGTCTTGCCAAAACCCAGTCAAGTAAGAAGAATATGAAAAAAATTGGAAACTGCATGGTAATAACAGAAGACGAAATAGCAAGTGGGCAGCTAGATGTCGCCGACTTACTTGAATTGGACGTTGTTTGCTTTCTTAGTGGTATCAATTCCTATGTCATTCGCCAAATCACTAAACATCTCAAGCCTGGTGCTACTATGATTTCCGTCCATGGAGAAGAAGATTCTAAATCTAACCACCTCATTCAAAGAAGAGATATTCATTGTATAGTGACAAGTTTGGAAAAAATCACCAGGGATTCTAGGATGTTTTCAAAGTTGGTTAGTTCATGCTGTTCTGTTTTGAAGCCGACAGGGCTTTTAGAAAAAATTCTGAGTATTCCTCAAAAAGTGTTGAGTATATACGACGTCATGAACAATGGATCCAAAGACAGAGGCTCTTATTTTGACAACGAAATTCAATTGTACACCGTTTCACTGAAGCCGAAGAACATTCCTGACAAAGTTGCCTTTTACAATCTACCACTAGATGAAAATGGTTTCAAAGCTGATCGTACGTATCTTGTAATTGGCGGTGTTCGTGGTTTTGGTTTCGAGGTCGCTAAATGGATGGTTGAAAATGGCGCAAACACGGTCATGTGTACAGCTCGTTCAGCGCCATGTGAGAAAAGAAAAGCTGATGTTCAACAGTTGGAACGGGAAAATGGATCTCGTTTGCTTCTCCGACAGGCAGATGCCACTTCCTTGAAAGATATGCAGATAATAATGAAAGAATTGCAGCACTTGCCAGCTGTAGCTGGCATTGTATTCACTGCCATGGTTTTAGAAGACCAGTTCTTGGAGAACGCCGATTTTGAAACATGCAAAAAGGTTGTTGACACAAAAGTAAAAGGTAATTCTTTATTATAGAAAATTTTCAAGATGTTCAGTTTTTGGAAATTGATCACTTTCGTTTTTAATGCCAATAAGTAGTTTAATTTTAATTTTAGTTTTAATAACCAATATTTGACCTATGTTCTTGAGAACGACGTGTATCTATATAAATATCTGTAATTTGGTTGTATTCTAAAAGTTCACCCGCACTCGCATAATTATTTGCAATGAGTGCAACGAACCACTTAATGAGTCTCTACTCATACTGACATATGATATACTGACATCCAACTATTGAACTTGAGTGAATTCGAACTGTGGGTGAGAGACATACATCCCTTAAGCTGGCAGCACACTCAGACATCACCCTTTATTTCCACTTGAGTGCATTTCACTTACGCAGCACTCAAGCTTGAGTGTGAGTGAGCTTTTAGAATACAGGCAATTTTCTTGGCAATAGTTTTATTAACAATGTTTGTATATGATATTGAAATGATCTCATACTCAATAAAAGAATCTTTCAATCGCAAAATATCACCGCCTCATTCCAACAATTACTGGATGATTCCATGTTGATTTATCAGCAAAAGATGAGCATGCGAAATCATGTCCCCAACTTAGCTACGTACGTTACGAACTAAAGTACGATCGAGGTCAATACAGTTGATCGGCTGCTCATGCTTTATCCATTACTTAGCGCTGATTTATTGTACGTGTTACATTGCATAGGAAGTGTAATCCTTCATGAACTCAGCCTAACGATGGACTTGGATTTCTTCATTATGTTCTCTTCAATATCCGGTATTCTTGGAAATGTTGGGCAAGTTGCTTACGCCGCAGCGAACTCATTCTTGGACAAACTGTGTGAATATCGTCGACAAAAACTTGGTCTGCCTGCACTGTCTGTGAATTGGGGACCAATCAGTGGCGCTGGGGTGCTCGAGAGGAATACAGATCTCACATCAGTTTTTAACGCAATTGGATTCTATCCTTTACATTACACAACAGGTATATACAACATTAGTGGAATCATAACTATTGCAAATGCTGTAATTTCTTTGCAAATGTTGTAATTTGTGCATTACTCAATAAGTGGCGAGCAACGAAAGGATCCTCTTCCTAGAGATTTTTTGTTAAAAAATTGTTTAAAAATTGATTTTATTGTTGAATTATGTCATGGTTGCCCTATAATTCTACATATAGATTAATCCCTCTTGATTTCTAAAAAATGGTAGTTGATTCGGCCTTCGCTCTCATCAACTATCACTTCATAAAACCTAGAGAAAGCCCTGCTCTTTCCGAAGTCTTCTCATCACTGATCGGAATCTCAATCTCGCACTTTATGAAGGCAACCTCCCAGGAACTAGTGGCGATGACACGAAAAATAATTCTCTAGAAATACATGTGATATCTCCCTGCATTCAAATCAAAAATCTTAATATTATGATGTGTCATTCTTGACTCAAATTTTCTATGCAGCAACAAGATTAGTGTCAAAACCTATGGTTCCAGTTCTTGCATACAGTTCACTAGGTACACGTCGTAATTGCAGTATAACAATGGCAACACAGTGATATATTCAAGTTGTTGTCTTTAAACGTTTTTAAATGTCGTATGCGATTCCTATAGTTCTGAAAAACGTCTGTGGTGTATTCAGGTTAGTCATGCCGAATTCATTATATCCTTTACAGAAAATATTTTCAAATCTTAAAAATACTTTAGTCATCGATCTACTTCACTTTGATGAATAATGATAAATTCTACCTGTGTATGATTTATTTTACTTCCATCAACACGATAACATTATCTTACAATCGATTTCTGTTAACATAACTTTTCGCTTTAATATTCCAACCTTCGTTGCAAAGTTCGCTCCAATGTTCATTTCAGAATTTGCAAGTCGGTTTGTAGATAAAGGCTATGATTGGCCCCTGAACTCAAGGAAGCCAACCAAATGCTTAATTTACAAACTAGCTTACGAATTTTCAAATGAACTTTTGAATGAACTTCGCAGCAAAGTTCGGAATAGCGCAAGGAAGCTGAGTTCGACAATAAATGAAAAGTCTTTTTAAGAGTTCTACTGATAATTGATTGTAAGCAGACTATATTGCAAAAGCTCACTGCTTTTCTATGTAATCGTACATCATTAGTCCAACGGTTATGTTGTTTAATTAATAAACAAATTTTGGATGAGGTTCTTGTGATATGCAGAATTATCAATGTCAAGGTAACAGACAAGGTACGAGACATCGATAAATCATAAAAATGGAATCCAATAATTGTTTTATTATACATTTCAAGCGGAAAAAACAAAAACCAAATACATTAATTGTTTTATTATAGATTTCGAACCGAAAATAAAAACATGGCTCGTAAAACAATAAAAATAAACATCGCAGGCTCAACATGCAGATAACTCAGTTATCTGCTAGCAGATAACTCAGTTATCTGCAGATTGCCTGATAGTCGCATTTATCTGCATGCAACTGACCAATCATAAAGCATAAAACAACTGCAGTGTATAATAATGTTTATTTGCTCAAGTGATCTGTGTAGCGATCAGTAGAGTTTTTTTAAAAATTAAACAATCAATTGATTACGACTGTCGGTCATGTCATTTTTGTCACACAATAATCAACGGGTAATGTTGGTCAGTGTGGTTATATATATATATATATATATATATATATATATATATATATATATATATATATATATATATATATATATATATATATATATATATATATATATATATATATATATATATATATATATATATATATATATATATATATATATACACACACACATATAGCATAATTAATCTATTTATACGACTCAGCAAATTGCATTAGGCATCTTGATTATAGGTAGGGTAGAGCAGTTATATACTTTAGATACTTTAGTTAAATACTTTATTATTTTCAACATTTTGCGACCATTTTTATATTTCGAAACGTTACCACTACAACCTGTTTAATTCAGGTGGTAGAAGGAATCTTCAAAAGGAATCTTCAGGTGGTCTACCACCTTTTTTGTCTTTTATGTAAGATTTTGTGCTTCGACAAGATTATCTACAGAATATGAATTTCTTTTTCAGCAATTGAATTTCTAAAACGCGTCCTGCTCGAGAATTCTGGCTATGCTCAACTCTCCTTATCTCCAATCGATTGGCAGGTTTATCTGCTTGGTCATTCTTCCCCAAGACTGCAACCGATCCGTGAAAAAACATTGCTTATTACAGAGAAAAGAAAAGTCATGACACTGAAAGATTTAGCTCTACAGCCGCTAGAGTTTAGAATGAACTACGTCAGGGAAGTTATTAAACGTTTACTGTCATCGTGGTCGGGAGCTGATCCCGCTGAGCTCGATTTGAATACTGGACTGTACAAATATGGCATCGATTCGTTTGCTGCGACGCATATGAGGATTCAAATTAAAAGCAACATTGGTGCCACGTTTGAGGTAAGCCATATGCATGCTTAATAGTTCAAAAACATTCATATCCCTAAATATTATTATATAGATATAAACTGAAAATATTTGCGCAAGTGGCGTGTAGTCAAAATGGCTTGTTTCAGTATCATGCGCCTCGGAGCCCATGAGCTAGGGAGGGTCTGCCTCCCCGCACGTTTTGATGAGTTATGTTTTAATTTAGTAATACGAAATACTACGAGCGTATAACCGGAAAGAGGCTTTTGCACGGGTGAAGTTTCCCCCCAGAAACTTTCTTTGGTGCCTGCATTTTGGAAATATCTCGCTTCTTTTATTCAAGAGATCTAGATTGTTTTTAGCAGCCTTAAGGATATGCAGCTTCTCACTGTCGCACAGGTTACAGTTTGATAGTGCTACGTTAATTGCGTACTACGAAAATATATAGTAATAAATGTGCCAAACAAAACTTGCTACGTTTTTTTTGTCATATTCTTCTTTATTATGCTCTGGTTATTCATTGAGCACTCTATTATTGGTTTTCATAATACAACACAAATTATTATATATATATATATATATATATATATATATATATATATATATATATATATATATATATATATATATATATATATATATATATATATATATATATATATACATATATATACATATATATGTATATACATATAGATATATATATATATATATATACTTGTATGCTGTACAAGTTGACTTCTTCCTGACAGCCAATGAGATTGCAAATTCGTATTTTGAAATCTGTTTGAAAGGTCGTTAAAAGCGGCAAGAGCGTATCCCGCATCGTCCCATGCAAAAATTTCACAAATATACAGACGTTTTTCGTATTTTTTTTCGTTTTACAAACTTGTTTCACAAGTTAAAATACGTGTAGTATATAAAAAAAATATCGTAGATTTTATTTCTGTTATTATTTTAGCGTAGTTGTAAAGATATGCGAAGTATTTTCGGATTATTTACAGGTGTATGTATCGTTAGTTTGTGTGAAGTTGCCTATCTTAGGGTAATTATAATTATGTATACGTCACATCGATAAAAACAAAACAAAACACCGCGTTCCTGGGCTGCCTATGGTATATTTTTTCCAAATGACAAAATATTGAGTTTTTAATCCTTGTTTTATTGACATTTTTTTTAAATGGCACAACATTTGCCATCAGCATGTTATTACGCCAAATGTAAGCTTAAATTTGGTATAAAATACGACCTATTAATTACATTAATAATAAGAAGACAGTCTTGCATTTACAAAACATAAACTTACTCTGGAATTTAAACAGTGAATAGACTGGATGAGTACGGCTACGCCGGCCTTTATAAAGCATTAAAACACAAGTATAAATACGCATTATCAACAAACTTGCCTTGTGTTTCACGCCATAGTCAACTGATTGTTGGCGCTTCTCTGTATTTTCCCCGAATTAATCTCTCTTCAATCTTCTTCGGCAGTCTCCTCGAGCCTTTGTCGTCGTCTACGCTCGTTTCGCCTTGCTAAACGTTCTACTTCCTCGTTTTCCTTTCGCTGCTTGCTTGACTCCATATTTGTTGACCTGATAAATGCTTTCTATTTTATTTTTAGAACAATAAATTGTTGTTAAAGTTCCCAAAACTTTTTGCAAAAATACAAAATATTATAGTGCAAAAAGCGGCTAACTAAAGTTAAATATTTGCTGACAGTTGAATAACTTGAATTCGTGATTAATCAATCAACAATAAATTTAAAATCTGGTTAATCAGTGTTAGCCATTCATGATAGTTCACCATATTGTTGAGATCAGTGAGGATGACGTCATGACATACCATTTTTACTACCTAACTACCACAAGCAACGACTTTGAAATCCGCCAATACGAAATTAGTAACCCTCGCCCCGGGCTTACGCCCGGAACGGCGCTTCGCGCCGTTGGTTCGGGGATAAAATACGACCTATTAATTACATATATTAGACGTTTTGAAATATTTCTGAAACTAAATTTTTATCTACATAAACTTTGAGTTTGAAATAAAACCGTTTCAAGGCAATTTTGTATCTTCGCTCATATTCTTTTACATGTAAAGTCCGTCAATATTTTGAAATACAGTAATAAGAAGACAGTCTTGCATTTACAAAACATAAACTTACTCTGGAATTTAAACAGTGAATAGACTGGAGGAGTACGGCTACGCCGGCCTTTATAAAGCATTAAAACACAAGTATAAATACGCATTATCAACAAACTTACCTTGCGTTTCACGCTGTAGTCAATTCTTGGTGCTTCTCTGTATTTTCCCAGAATTAATCGCTCTTCAAGAGTCTTGTCGCAGTCGTTTTCGTCTCAGTTCTCGCCTTTTTAGATGCCTTAAGAGTTTGCTACTCCTGATATTCGGCTATATTCTTGAGATCATAAATGACCACCCTTCGTTGGTTGTGAAAGTTGCCAAATCTTTTTGCAAAAATACAAAATAATGTAGAGCAAAAAGCAAATTTAGATATTTGCTGTCAGTTGAATTCGTGATTAATCAATCAACAATAAATTTTAAATATGGCCAATCAGTGTTAGCTATTCATGATAGTCCGCCATATTGTTGAGATCAGTGAGGAGACGTCATGATATACCACTTTTACTACCTACCTATCACTAGCAACGACTTTGAACTCCGCTAATACGAAATTAGTAACTCTGGCTCCGGGCTTACGCCCGGAACGGCGCTTCTCGCAGTTGGCTCGGGGAATATTGTTAAATCACATTATTGTAGTTAGAGCTGTCTTACTTTACTGCAAGTTATTTTTAATTACATCTAGGCTTACTATTTTATTCAACCAAAGACGAGTGGTTTGACTATCATAAACGATATCCTGGTACAAATAGAAAACGCAAGTTTGACTGTTAAAGACGAAGAGCTTGAAGACAAAACAGCCACTGACACCACTCACGAGAAAAATCGAGAAAGGAAGAGCGTGGTTAATATTAACCAAGGGGACGTAAATAGTGCATTTGACACTGATGAAGAAGTAGGGGTTTCAGCAAGTAGCAATGCAGGAAATGATACACTGGAGCTTCAAGCCACCCAAACAATCAAAGAGAAAGTAATCCCGCTTTACACTCCAGAAGACGCAGTTGTGAGGGTGTTCATGATTCATGGTAGTCAAAAATCAGCCCTCGCGTTGGCATCATTTGCTGTTGGTTTTCAAGGACAGGTAATTTATAGGAATTGGACTTTGGGATAATTAACTCACATCATGTTTATTATATAAAGATATGTTTGTATTTTGAACAGTACTAAGGTCTGTGCTCACTTTAATTAAAATGTATTAAAGAATGTGTTCTATACTGTTGACGCGTAGTACATATATACATTTATGGAAAAAAGGAAGACGAGAATGATATCAGCTGTTTGATAGCCAGTTGACCGATTCCCTCTTAATAAAATTTGAGCAATTTTCGAGAGCGAAACTGAATCTGTTTTTTTGAGCCCAATTGGAATGAAAGATTTCTTAATGAGTAATATTTCTCAGCAATTGACGAAGCCGATTTTTACTTTTCTATCTTCTAGATATATAAACGATTTTTAATGTTAGTTTACACAAATAATATATGGATTATTAATATGTATGGCTTAAACCAGCAATAACAGAGGCATAGTGTTACTCGCATAATGCAGAAGTAAAAACATGGAGCCAAATTTATTTAAGCTACGTCCTATATGCACTAATCGAAGGGCTATAAAAAATACCCTTTTTAGGATTAAGCCAAATGTTGCGCGCCTGCACTGGATCCGTGCATTATTCAGACTTTTTCCCCAAAAAGCCTTGGTAGCCGTGGCTACCAGATTGTGCTTTTGATGCCAGTCCTAGTCTCAACCAAATCCGTCTTTAGATTAAATCACGAAACATCGTGGGCGTCGCAAAACAATATAAGCTACATTTCTGTGTCGAATATAAACTGTTATGCACCGATAAGCAGAGGGAACGAAAGCATACACTAGACAAGGCCTAACTCTCTTAATTGCTTTTCAACCAATTTCCGTCAAAAGAATCGCAAAGCAGCTCCACGTAGTTTACTTTGAACATTTTATACTGCATTTCAGACAAATGTTGCATTATATGGCATTGGAGTGGAAGACTCTTCTTTTAAGAAAAGTGAATATGGCAGTGTTATGAACCTCGCTCAGAGATACGTAGGTTTAATAAAAAATATTCAGCCATGTGGTCCATATTACTTCGGTAAGTATACAGTCTCAAACATAATTTACATTAAATATACACATAAAATGTTAAAGTCAACATCCATAAACGATGGTATATGTGTCTATGATAATATATTGCAGTAGAAAAAAATCTAGGGCGTGTTCTGAAAAGGTTTGATTAAAAATACTCAATTACTTGAAATCTCAAAAACAGTTTTACTGCACGTATAAAAAATTGGCACTCTGTGTCCTAAACCTGGAAAAGATTTTAATTTAAGACCTCTATGGTTATCTTTTACATATATATTTTATAGATATACGAAGAGTAGGTTTTGTTAAAGTACTTTGCTGGCTACCATGGCTGTGAAGCTGTGGCCCTAGGACTTTTATATAAATACCAAAAATTTCAGATGAATTTATTCAATATTAGATTCAGGGGCATTTTGTAAGAAAATGAGTGAACCATTTGCATCACATTATTAATTTGCTCTGAGTAAAACCGTGGTTACACTGAGTTGTGTAGCTTAAACTGGATTTCTCGGATTTTGATCAACATTTATGTTAAAAATATGCGGTTGTTATCAAAATGACTGCACGTGCTCGGCTTATCCCTATTTACAGAGGACAAATATTAAAAAATTTGAGTAGAAAACCACCTTCAGTGAATAACAATAGTAGTCAATTACGTATATTGAATCGCCTTAAGAATGTATGCTGGTGTATTTAGCGGGTTACTCCTTCGGTGGAATGGTAGCTTATGAAATGGCCAGTGAATTGAAAAGAAAGAACGAAACTGTAGCGATGGTGTTCATGGTGGATACGTACGCGTGGTTCCCTAAAGCTTTGACAAACTGCAGTGAATACATCACAAAATTTATCAAACTAAACGTGAAGAAAATGCAAACGTCTGTGGTATGTCTGATTTCTTTCTTATTTATTCAATGCAAATACTAAATATGGATTGTAATAAATCTTTTTAGCTACCAAGATAATTTTTTGTGATTTTTCAAGTTTGCAACATGCTGCGTTCAGTAGGCCTGTAATGGGAATTTTCTTTCATGTAAGCATACAAAGTTATATATTTTTAGAATCAGCAGAACATAAACTTTAATAACATATATTTAGTTTGATGAGAGTTATGAAAATGTAACATCACAAGTCATGTGAAGAATAATGACAATTACAAAAACTATACTAAAAATACTAATTTTTATTTATTTCCACCCAATAAAATATGAACAAATGACCAAATCCAAGGGAATGCCATACAACTCCCACAAACCAGCCCTACTGTTGCAATTAAAATTGGCTAACTGCATACTCAGGCTTACATGCTCTCAAATTTGACCGAGTAACATGACACCATTTTTTTGCACTGAAATGCAATATTTTTTATTATGGTAATAACTTACCCGGTTTTTGGTCATTTACAGATTACTTTTTGTATGATATGGTTCAAAACAGGTTTTACAGAGAAATTTGTCACATTTTCCAAAATATTTTGAAGTTCTACTGTCCTTATTCTTCCCATTTATGCCTTTCTTGTACCCACAACATGCACACCTTCCACGCTTAGGATGGCGACTCTCAGCAAAATGTTTTCCCTGTAGCCTTGTATCATTACTTATTGATCTCCTACCAGGAATTGGTGAGTGAACCTCATTTTCCACTGAAGGATCCCGCTAAAACACAAAAATACTAGTCAGAATAACTATCCAGAGATTTGTACATCACATCTTGGCTTTGAGCCTGGTAGCAAGTGTAAACCCAATACATACAAGTATTGATCACGAAATGATGAAATAGATGTTACTGGTCTTCTAACTTAGAAATTACACAACAATTTTATCCAAACAAAAAAAACTAAAAAAATACAAAACAATGTAAAAATAGTACTCGCTTTATCATCATGAATTAGTTCATCATCATCATCATCAAGCAAACGATTTGGTTGGTCACAAGGGCCTTCTCTCATAAGAGAGATATTTGAGTTGTCTGTAAGCTAAATTCTCACCTCGTTTGAATTAGTTGTCTTTTCTAATAGTCTAGGTCCTGTATAGGGTTTTGTATGCGTTTCATTTACCAGAGATAATCTCAACTGTTTTAGGGTAAAATGACCATGTCGGTCAACATGGCATATGTGCCAAAACCTGAATCCGGGACGAAAGTCCTCAAAATGACCCCGCCCTAAAACGGCAGTGTCGACATAGCTCTAACTTCAGACCAATGCAAGCAACAGCCTTCCTGAAGTGCTTATAGTGTTTAGAAGGGTTGTTTATAGGGGTGGTTATTAGAAGCAAAACATTGCCTAACTATAATATATTCCAAGAAAATCCCCATTCAACATGCCAGGTTAACAGCTAATTATGCATAAAATCACTAAAATCGCTGGCAGAAGTTAAATTTACATATTTCCTACAAAAAATTATTATAACATGAAAAACCATGTTCAATTGAATCCAATTATTGCAGATTTCAAAAGGATTGACATTGTCTTGTTGATATACAAGGCATTGTATTTCACTTACCCCCCGCAAAAACACGATTTCAGCCATATTTTCCGTCTTGTTTACTTTTTTATCGCCGAGTAGCCGAAGTCTCATACAATTCTTGTACTTTTCCATAATCACAGATGACCAAAGAACAACTCAGCCCATTTTTTACTTGTTCTGGGACTGTGCCGTCTACTTTATCTTCGATTTGGTATCCTCGACAATTAGCCAAAATTGCCGCCATTGTGAAGTCTTGCCGCTTTTGTGTTTGATAAATGTGACTTCTTCGTCTTCCTGTGTATTTATATTATGTAATCCAACAGTACTTTATACTATTCAATTTCTAAAGGTGATTTTGTAAACTTCTATGAAATTTAAATATCAAAATCCACCCACATAAAATCGAGTGTCTTCAAGCTTCGAAATAATTTGAAAGTCACGCGCAATCGTCACGAAAATTCCTCGTGGGCGACCATACCGGGGGGGGAGTGAATATTTTCGCGAATACGTTTGCTTGTTCATATTTGCGTGTTGTTTTGTTTTTGCTTTAACTACAAGAAAATCTGACAGTTTTGCATTTCCCCTATTTTTATTTTGAGGGCTATGTCACTGCAGTGACAATACGTACGTTTCAATTTTAAAACAATAGTGGCTTTTATTTGCTTAGACGCTTAGTTATGTTTTACTTTGGCATAATAAAAACCGCCCTTTAAATAAAAATGCGAAAAATACATAAGTCTGTCAGATTTTCTGGTAGTTAAAGCTAAAAAAACAAAGCAATACGCAAATATACATGAAAATATAATAATATGAAATGTTTACTTGTCTTGCTGTGGAAACAAGCCAACGTATTCGCGAAAATATTCACTCCCCCCTCCCCCGGTGTGGTCGCCCACGAGGAATTTTCGTGACGATTGCGCGTGACTTTCAAATTATTTCGAAGCTTGAAGACACTCGATTTTATGTGGGTGGATTTTTATATTTAAATTTCATAGAAGTTTACAAAATCACCTTTAGAAATTCAATAGTATAAAGTACTGTTGGATTACATAATATAAATACACAAGAAGACGAAGAAGTCACATTTATCGGACACAAAAGCGGCAAGACTTCACAATGGCGGCAATTTTGGCTAATTGTCGAGGATACCAAATCGAAGATAAAGTAGACGGCACAGTCCCAGAACAAGTAAAAAATGGGCTGAGTTGTTCTTTGGTCATCTGTGATTATGGAAAAGTACAAGAATTGTATGAGACTTCGGCTACTCGGCGATAAAAAAGTGAACAAGACGGAAAATATGGCTGAAATCGTGTTTTTGCGGGGGGTAAGTGAAATACAATGCCTTGTATATCAACAAGACAATGTCAATCCTTTTGAAATCTGCAATAATTGGATTCAATTGAACATGGTTTTTCATGTTATAATAATTTTTTGTAGGAAATATGTAAATTTAACTTCTGCCAGCGATTTTAGTGATTTTATGCATAATTAGCTGTTGACCTGGCATGTTGAATGGGGATTTTCTTGGAATATATTATAGTTAGGCAATGTTTTGCTTCTAATAACCACCCCTATAAACAACCCTTCTAAACATTATAAGCACTTCAGAAAGGCTGTTGCTTGCATTGGTCTGAAGTTAGAGCTATGTCGACACTGCCGTTTTAGGGCGGGGTCATTTTGAGGACTTTCGTCCCGGATTCAGGTTTTGGCACATATGCCATGTTGACCGACATGGTCATTTTACCCTAAAACAGTTGAGATTATCTCTGGTAAATGAAACGCATACAAAACCCTATACAGGACCTAGATTATAAAGATTCCTCAGAGCTGGATGATTTATCTTCAGTAGAAATCTCGCAATCCGACGCTAAAAGCTTGGGTAGAATTTTACCTAATAGCCTTTAGGAAAATGTCGCCATTTTGTTGATGCAAGAGTACAAAACAAATTTTTCAACCTGTTTTCTGATAACATTTTCGTCACCACATTTACACCAAATAGGAAGTACTTCATGTAGGAAACAATTTAAAAGAAGCAAACATCAAAAAATCCGTTTATCGCTCGTATTCAAAACAAAATCCCTATAAATCCTAGCAGGGTCGTTAACGACCCTTTTGGTAGAGTATTCGTATTGTTCGTGTGAAATGCTTGATTTTGTTGCTGTGAAATGTGACTAGCTCTACGCCAGTGAGCGTGATTCTCAGTAAACAGGCTTCTTGAAATGAGACTAATAGGTGTCAAACTCATGAACTGTGAGTCGATTGTTCAAACAAGGGTAAAAATTATTCGGAGGCCTTTCTGGGGTCGATATACATTGAAATATTATACATATTGAAAGAAATAAGATCTAGTCTATTTAAGAGGAACATGATTATAGATCTGCAAACAAATGTAGATGAAACGTGAAGCTTCTTTTTTAAGACATATATATGCATAACAGTTGTGAAACTACTTTTTGCTATTCATCTGAAAATAGATAACCTGGACAGTTTCTATACCTACGAAAATCGTGGCCACTTTTGATGTTGAACAATCCATTCTTGGGACCACTTATGCCCCCAACAATGATCTAAGATTGGTGCATATTGACAAAATATCCACTGCTCTACATCTTTACTTCTTAAATTTGAATGTTAACTAGCTCAAAAGAGTGCATATTGCTCAGATACTGGCATACAGCTTCGAATGCACTCCTTGTTAAGACGCCATAACTGATCCCTAATATAGAGTGTCCAACATCAAAAGTGGCCACGACTTTTGTTGGTATAGAAACTCAATCCAGGATATCTAGTTTCAGATCAATGTTTTTCCTCGATGTTAAGCGTGATCCACACCCAGCTTTTACCACCCTCCAATGTGGAACTGGCGAACGGAATGTTAAAATAGCATTTGTCTTTTGTTTGATACCTATTATTCTCAATACATCGTGAACAACATAAAATCAGTGCAATTATGCCCTGGTTGGGTGAATATTTGAGCTAACTAGAAATACATGCATGCAGCAACCCCTCGCCACTAACTAAGAGCATGCAACAAAATTTTCGGAATTACATGAAGTACTTCGATAGGTTGTTGTCATAGCAACACGGCAATTGTTATTCTTTTCTGTATACTTTTTCAAAATGACAAAATATTGAGTTTTTAATCCTTGTTTTATTGACAATTTTTTTAAATGGCACAACATTTGTCATTGGTATGTTATTACGCCTAATGTAAGCTTAAATTTGGTATAAAATACGACCTATTAATTACATTAATAATAAGAAGACAGTCTTGCATTTACAAAACATGAACTTACTCTGAAATTTAAACAGTGAATAGACTGGATGAGTACGGCTACGCCGGCCTTTATAAAGCATTAAAACACAAGTATAAATATGCATTATCAACAAACTTGCCTTGTGTTTCACGCCATAGTCAATTGTTGGCGCTTCTCTGTATTTTCCCCGAATTAATCTCTTTTCAATCTTCTTCGGCAGTCTCCTCGAGCCTTTGTCGTCGTCTACGCTCGTTTCGCCTTGCTAAACGTTCTGCTTCCTCGCTTTCCTTTCGCTGCTTGCTTGACTCCATATTTGTTGACCTGATAAATGCTTTTTATTTACAATAAATTGTTGTTAAAATTCCCAAAACTTTTTGCAAAAATACAAAATATTATAGTGCATAAAGCTAACTAAAGTTAAATATTTGCTGACAGATGAATAACTTGAATTCGTGATTAATCAATCAACAATAAATTTTAAATCTGGCCAATCAGTGTTAGCCATTCATGATAGTCCGCCATATTGTTGAGATCAGTGAGGACATACCACGTTTACTACCTATCACGAGCAACGACTTTGAACTCCGCTAATACAAAATTAGTAACCCTCGCCCCGGGCTTACGCCCGGAACGGCGCTTCGCGCCGTTGGCTCGGGGATAATACATTTACTAATAATGTACTGTTCTTTACGTAGATAAAACAACTAATTGAGAAAATGGCATTTGTTGGACTTGGCATAACAAGAAATGAAGTTAATAATTTGTATGAGGAATTAGGAAATAACGAAAAAGTAATAACTGCTTTGATAGACCGAGCAGCAGAAAATAACGTGACGTTTCCTTTGAAAGAAACTGTTGACACAGTTCTCTACGAACTAAATTCCGCTATGAAGGCCTATGTTGACTGGCAACCTTCTAAGGTACAAAATTTCTCTTTTTTTATCCAGATAATTATGATTTTTTTAAATGACCTAAAATATGATTACATAGCAAAACAGACATAAACAAGGGACTTCGTGTATGTTACTGCAGTGTCGAACGTTGTTTGGAAAAAATAAGAGTAAGAAATTCGAGTTCTAGGGAGGAGGAGTTGAATTAAAAACAAGGAAGTCAAAGCATGATTTACGATAGCGTCGCAGAAACAAAGCCTTGCGATGTTGATAAATTTTACGAGTGTATATATAAGACAAGAAAAGACAATAAAACTATAGAAATTGCATTTCTACGGAATGAATCATAAACACTGACCACTTTTGTTTGTGAAACCCAATCAACAGGCGTGTTCATACTAGGTGGGTATTTACTGGAAAAGAAGACGAATAGGTCGCACCGCCTTACTGACCAAACAAAAACCTATCCGATACAGGTTAAATAATTCTAGCCTCAATCTTATCCATATAATAAACATTTAATTTCGTTTAAAAACTATTCAATAACATAAGAGAAAAATAATACAAAAATATTTCTTAACAGATATGCTACGAAGAAACAATAACATATATATGCTGTGATGAGACCAACTCGTTTTTAATATGGAAATCTGAGACGTGGAAATCTTTAGTAAAAAGAATGGACTTTCTCTACGTTTCTGGAACTCATTTACAACTTCTCGATGAAAATCGTGGAAAGATTTGTGGATCTATGATGATGACGACAGCAGCAATGAAGTATCTGTCATCATTTTCAACATTTTACCTCCAGCCGGTTAGATCACGACCACAAGAACGATTGGTGGAATCTCTCAAACAAGGATGGGTTATCTGGATGTTGTCTAGCCCAAGTAGGAACAAGAAGCCTGTAAAAAAAATTAAAATAAATTTATCATGCACAAACTGACTGTCGGTGATTAGAATAATGGAATATAAAAGTACGTGTAAGAAATAGTTCCAATTAATACTCATTGCTTTGATCTACTTTCAGGCTCTAATTCAAAACTGGTGAAAGGCACTCTCCGGTTAAATTCTGAAGAATCAGTGCTTAATTTTGAATACAAGTCGTTTGGACATTGTGCAGTGCGAAAGACTTTTGTAAAAGGTAACCGTTACACTACACTATAGAACAGAATGTTAAAGTCAACGCCTTGGCTAATATATATGTAAATCGAAATGCTTTGTGCAAAATTTTAAAATGTAAACTAACTCTTAGTTTGCATCTTGAACTGCCGTATATTTGTAAAATATGGCTTACTATACTAGTACCGAATATCTGGTTTTGAATTGCTCGATGTAAACCAGTGTTTTGATCCAACAAGAGTTAAAAGATGCGAAATTGGATAACGTAAGTTCCCCCCCCCCCCATTATCGATCTGCGTACGCCGCAGGTGACTAACATTTGGGAAACAACGTTGGCAATTGTAATTATTATAGTAAAGTATTGCGAAAGTGTCGTCAGATTTACCAGCTGAAGTGCTAAGTGGGATTTTTAATCTAAACATTTTGTCTTTAAGATTTGAGCAACATCCTTCCTGGCAGACATATCGATGTAATCCGCAGACATCATGGCAACAAGCCTTACATTGATTTTCTGGTGTGTTTGTTAAACAACAATGGCAAGATAACGACGTTTCGCGCGGAAGATTGGCAACAACTAAAAAAATTCACAGATGCTTTGGAAGCTCTTTTTGGCATACCGTTTATGCATTGATATTATTCCCATTTTGATTTAGATTTTCATAGCAATAATTTAGACAGCATACTTCAATTAAGTAAGACTTTAATTAATGATAAAAGAGGTAATATTTTATGCATGTTTGACGCGTGATGCATACAAGTTTCTCTTTCGATTATGTATTCAATTTGTCTTAAAATGAGCGGAATAATTTGCATATGACACAAAATTGTTTATTGTCTAGCATAAAAATGAAAGAGCTCACAAAATTGTAATGCAACAATTTAAATTCATAATAACTTGACGTCAAAGTGTTTTTAATTATAACCTATTGTCACAAAATAACAATGTTTATAAAGCCTAATACTCATTTATCACAATTCGTCGGCGAAGCATTTTGTATGTGATCACTGAAAATGCTTTTTCTTTCGACATAATTATATATTTAATTGTCTTACTTGGTCTTTCTCTACCAATAATCGCGAGTAAAAGGGAATCGCTGATAAATTCATCGCCGATGTTTGCGATCTATGTAAAGTTACTAACCGTTATGAACACTATGGATAAGCCACGAAATGAAACATTTGTTACTGTTTTATTATTCATATACAACGCCTCCGTGTCGTTATTGATTTGAAAATCTTGAGGAAATTGAAATATCTTAAATATAAGCTTGAGAGAAGATACTTAAACTCTCGGATTCAAGTGTGGCTCAATTGCAAGATGATCAGCAGTTTTTGTCATACGCACTTTAATAATATGCTGAAATATCTTTAACGACATTCGTTTTTGGATGATGCGAAACTAGCGGAATGTTGTTTGTGACAGGTTAATTAAATGCATTTTGAAAAGATTTCTATTTTTTTCTAATTAGTACAAACAAGCCATATAGTCAACTTGTAGGAATTTTGATATATTAAAATTAAAAATACATAATGGGTTTTTAGTCATAAGTGTTAAGCTACTTGATCAGTATATTATTTTATTCGATTTTTTCATATATAACTATGTACTCACAGCTGGAAATGAATAAATCCTTCAAAAAATGGTAAAGTATTATGTTGGTAAAATTGGTAAAAGACATTAACTAAAAAGGAAAAATTTACAAGTCTAGTTGTTAATTGGACAACGAACACCAGATGTCCATGAGTTCAAATAGGTGAAAAACACGTACCTCGAATCGACACCTATGAAAAACAATTGCTCATAAACACAATTTAACATGACATTTAAAATTGTCTTCCACAGTGAAAATTTTACTTTAATCTATTGATGAATTAAAAAAAAATAAGTTGTCCCTGCTCTAAGATAGCGGTATTCTCAACCATTTAGAGTACTGTTTCCCTGTTTTTAATTTTTAGTAATAAACAATGGCATCATAGTGGCTTCCGATATAATTTTGCCCCAACCCACGAATTCTCTCGGCGGCCCTGGATAAAGAATCAATCACTTTCACATTTGTGTTGCTATAGTAACTTAAAAAAGCTTCGGATAAAATACAGGCTTTGTTCTGAAAAGGATTTGATCCAAATTAAATTATAGAGAACACCAAAAGAGCTTTAATCTGAATATAAATATTAATGCCCACCACGTAATCTTAAATGCATACAAGTCAAACAATTCAAGTTTATATCAAATTTAATTTGCTAACGTTTCGTCGCTACATTGCAACATCATCAGAGCTATATACAATGTATATATTACAAACGGTAAAAATTTAAATGATCAATGAGATCGCATGTTGTGTAAAAATATAAGTGTCAATGCAGTGGCGCATTGTATGTTGGTCAAACACGCTGATATACACACACGCGAATCTCAGAACATAATATGGGATTGAGTTTCGTCCTGGAAATATAAGCTTTCAGTCTCGCACATGTCGGCTGTTCTGACTCACCATCAGCCTCGTCCCCAGGCCCAACCGTTACCGTTGCGTGGGTATTGCGTGGAAAACACAGTCGGAAACGCGCGGTCGGGCCTGGCAGAAAATGCAGAAAAAAGTGTATGATTCAACGAAAAAGTGATAAGATAGTATTTTATTGAGAATTTCGTTTTCCAGTCGCGTGTGTTGGCCATACATGTGTTTGATAGATGGAAGAGATTACCGAAAGCCTTAAGAAATCTAATCTCGAAGCTGCTCTTCTTCGCTTATATCGTCGAGGGGAGTTTCTATTAAACTTGTCAGTGGCTGATCCACGCATTCCGCCATCTTGAATTCATTTTCTGCCAGGCGCTTTCGCTCCCTTCCCTTTATTTTCTCCTCGCGTGTTTCCCGCGCGCATTCACGATATTAAATCGATATATACAATCCTATACACTTTTCCTGATTAGAAAATTAGAAAGCGCCTGGGAACGAGGCTACAATTTAATTGAAACACAATCTTTCGCATGAAAATAGTTATCACGCAGTCAACAATAATAACGCAGGTATAAGCTAAATTATAGATTTACCAAATAAAGGGGAACCCAAAACTAACATATAAACGCCTCCGCGATCCCTTGAATTTCAAGTTTATCTATTTCGCAAATTTAGATTCCATAGCTGATCCGAATAAAAGAATAATTATGCATAGAACATGATGCATTGAAAAACCTCACGTTTTTTCATTTAACGTACGTCTATTTTAAACGAAAGTTCATGCAGTCTAGATCTTGTACGTTGAGCACAATCTAACGAACCATACAACTCTGAGTTTATATATACGAGTCCAGTAAAAAGCGGATTCTTCTGCATATTTTGTTAAAAATATATCTACTTTGTTGTTCCTGAGACATTTGTCCACTCTAGACAATTACTCTCGATTTTTTACTCTCGACTCTCGACTTTTTACTCTCGACTCTCGACATTTATTCTCGACATTTACTCTCGACTCTCGACTTTCTATTCTCGACTCTCGACGTTTACTCTCGACTCTCGACTTTTAGATACACTCTCATCTCTCTAGACATAACATTTCTGACTTTGACTTTACTATGCTAACGTCAGGCAACTCTAAGTCTGATCTTAAATGCGTGAAAGTCAAATTAAAACCTATCCTTAATAATAATATTTCCTCTATGCCACTAATAAATCTATTTTAATCACTAATCCCACTCGAACTTGACCTGGTATTTTGATATACCGATAATATCTAATCACTCAATTCTTACTTTGACATATTGTTTTTCTAATCTTTTACTATCCGTCCCTTCTTTTTGAATTTTTACCGTTTGTAATATAATACTTAGTTATCATGTATACATAGATAATTATAACTTATGTTTATTCATTGTATATAGCTCTGATGATGTTGCGATGTAGCAACGAAACGTTAGCAAATTAA
The DNA here is from genome assembly GCA_963855995.1 of Muricea muricata. Classification (NCBI taxonomy): domain Eukaryota; kingdom Metazoa; phylum Cnidaria; class Anthozoa; order Malacalcyonacea; family Plexauridae; genus Muricea; species Muricea muricata. Next base: position 120,003,312 of record OY979716.1, read on the forward strand.
ATTTAGTATAAACTTAAATTGCTTGACATGCATGCATTTAAAATTACTTACTGTGCGTTAATAGCTATTCATAGTCAGATTACGTTTTCCGCCTGGTATTTCAATTAGCCCAAAAGAGCTTTATTAAATATTTAGGTACCAGACTAATGTTCTGAACCTACGAAAAACAGAGTTTAATGTTCAAATTGGTACTTTTTCTTGTGCCGGTAGGAAAAAGTGCTCTAATGGAGTGTTTTTTTCTTGCTATTCCCCTGATTAAACCCTTACTTGTAAATTAAACGGAATTTCTCGGTTTTTGATAACCAAACAAGAATTATTAGAAACAGTATAATGGAAAATATTGAAAATTTTGAGTGGAAGACTACCTTAAAGAGGCTCCCAGCAAATATGGTTCAATTTAAAATTCGAGGCGATTCTGCGTTCCTCGCGCGGGATTTTCGTGACGCGAATTGTGATTTTGAAAACACGTTTTGTGAAGTTGTTTTGATTTGTCAGCAAGAAAACGCTATTTTTTATTGTAATCATGAACGTAAATGAGCCTGTATGTATGTTTCAAGCCTTTTTTACTTCTTTTTTTTAATATGACTGTTTTGGTTTCATATTTTAAGTGTATTTTAATACGTTTTATAGTATTTAGTCAATTTTGTGTTGTCGACTTTTTTTCACAATTTATAGCTATACACTATTGACAACAAAGACAAGGTTATGAAGTACTAAATTAAATACAGCAACTTATATTCAAGTGAACAGACTTCCGAATAAACGGTGATAACGCTGAGGAATGGAACATTAATGAACGTCTCTGTGTATTAAACCTACGGTCAGTCAGACAGTGCAGTCAGCATCAATAATTGGTGGGGCTAATATTCATATGTTTGTGTCTACAAACCTTCAAAACAATGGATTTCAGAAGAAAATATCAGTGATGCAAAACACGATGTATGAATATTACATGTTCCTTCGAATTATCGATTCTTGCCACGCTACGTACTGATAATATGATAGGACACCTGTGCTCACAGACGTTAAAAACAAAAGAAGATAATCCGGGGAGAACACGAATGTATAAATAAGTCCCCGCCCCCCTCAGGCTACCAATTATTACAATTTCCATTGAACATAAATTAGTCTAAGATGTCTGTTAGCGACATTTATTCACTTGTATATAATAACTGTCCTAAGTTATTAAAAATGTACGTATTATTAAAATATTATTTCTGGTCCTCAATAAACTCTAGGAACAGTAAACTTTTCAGTTCAGATTTAAATTGTTGTAAACTGAAGTTATCCTTTTTTAAAAACTCTGGGAAACTGTTCCAGATGCTGACAGTACGGTAACTAAAAGAAAGTTGTCCAGTCGTTGTCCTATATAAAGGCACCTCTAATTTTCCATTGGTTCTCGTGTTCAAATTATGTAGCTACCTGCGATCTTGTCTCCAACATTCGGCACAAGTATGAAGGAGCCAGACCTCTAATACATTTAAATGCCATTACAGTATCCCTGAAACGTAGCATATAACTAACTGGTAACCAGTTAAGCTGTCTTAATGACGGTGTGATATGATCAAATTTCTTTTTCCCGGAAACTATGCGTGCAGCAAAGTTCTGAACCTTCTGCAATTTTGCAATGTTTTTCTTCGATGCATTTGACTACATAGTCGAGCAGTAGTATAGTTTACTAAAAACCAAGGCTTTTGTTATACAAGCCGGTGTTTCCTTATCAAAGATATACTTTGGTCTGTTTATTTGGCACAAGCTTGCCAGTTTTGAAATATGTTCACCATACTCTAAGCGGCTGTCCAATGTGATACCTAGATCTGTGGCCGAGCTTACAGGAAATATGTTTTTCCCAGCAAAGAAATATGGAAATTTGATGGTATCTGTTTCAACATATAATGAGTTCCAAATATAAGTAATAAAAAATATGAAAAATTTACGTGAATTTATACTACAACAAATTTTTTTAGTGCTTGCTAATTAGTTATGCTAATAATGTACTTAAACCCAGGTACATGTAGTAGGTTTAGTGGCTTGTCTAGAGATTCAAATCATGAATACTTTAACTATAACACACTTTCAATTGATAAACTGTACATATTATAATTGTTATGCTACGTATAAACCCAATTGTAGCTATAATGACACTCTAAATTACTTGATACTACTAGAAATACATGCATGCAGCAACCCCTCGCCACTACGCATGCAACTGTATTTTCGGAATTACGGCAATTTTTATTGTTTCTGTATATTTTTTCAAAAGAACAAAGTATCAGTTTTTAATCCTTGCTTTATTGACAATGTTTTTAATTGGCACAACATTTGTCATCAGTATGCTATTATGCCTAAAGAAAGCTTAAATTTGGTATAAAATACGGCCCATTAATTACATAAAACGTTTTGAAATATTTATGAAACTAAATTTTTATCTACATAAACTTAGAGTTTGAAATAAAACCATTTCAAGCCAGTTTTATATCTTCGCTCATATTCTTTTACAGTCAAGTAAAGTTTGTCAATATTTTGAAATACAGTAATAATAAGAAGACAGTCTTGTATTTACAAAACGTAAACTTACTCTAGAATTTAATCAGTGAATAGACTGGAGGAGTGCGGCTACGCCGGCCTTTATAAAGCATTAAAACACAAGTATGAATACGCATTATCAACAAACTTGCCTTCTGTTTCACGTCATAGTCGCTCAATTCTTGGCGCTTCTCTGTATTTTTCCAGAATTAATCTCTCTTCAAGAGTCTTGTGGCAGTCGTTTTCGTCTCAGTTCTCGAGTTATCAGATGCCTTAAGTGTTCGCTACTCCTGATAGTCTGTCATATTTTTGAGGTCAGAAATGACCACCGTTCGTTGGTCAGCCATGGTGGCCGTCGGCGGAATTATAATCCTCGCCCCGAGGTAACGCCCGGACCGGTGCTTCGCGCCATTGGCTCGGGGATAAATTCATTAAGGCACATTTAATCTGGTTTCATAATTATTACTCTTAACTTTGACTATTGATCAAACATCCAGTGTTAAACTACTGTGAAAATCAATCTTAAAGAATGCCAAACGTCGAAAGTACTTGAATACTAGAAATACATGCATGCAGCAACCCCTCGCCACTAACTAAGAGCATGCAACTATATTTTCGGAATTACATGAAGTACTTACATAGGTTGTTGTCATAGCAACACGGCAATTGTTATTTATATTAATTTAGTTCAAAATGACAAAATATTGGGTTTTTAATCCTTGTTTTATTCACAATTTTTTAAAATGGCACAACATTTGTCATCGGTATGTTATTACGCCTAATGTAAGCTTAAATTTGGTGTAAAATCTACTAATTACATATATTTGACGTTTTGAAATATTTATGAAACTAAATTTTTATCTACATAAACATTGAGTTTGAAACAAAACCGTTTCAAGCCAATTTTGTATCTTCGCTCATATTCTTTTACATGTAAAGTTCGTCAATATTTTGAAATACAGTAATAAGAAGACAGTCTTGCATTTACAAAACATAAATTTACTCTGGAATTTAAATAATAAACAGTTAATAGACAGGAGGAGTACGGCTACGCCGGCCTTTATAAAGCATTAAAACACAAGTATAAATACGCATTATCAACAAACTTATTACAAAGTATTGTAGTGCAAAAAGCAAGTTTAGATATTTGCTGTCAGTTGAATTCGTGATTAATCAATCAACAATAAATTTTAAATCTGGCCAATCAGTGTTAGCCATTCATGATAGTCCGCCATATTGTTGAGATCAGTGAGGACATACCACTTTTACTACCTATCACGAGCAACGACTTTCAACTCCGCTAATACGAAATTAGTAACCCTCGCCCCGGGCTTACGCCCGGAACGGCGCTTCGCGCCGTTGGCTCGGGGAAAATATATGTTCTTTTCATGAAACCATGCAGGTTGTTTTTCTTATATGCCCTACTTCATGTGAACTCCCAATAAAAAATAATGGTCAACTTTCAAAACTAAAATAACAAAATAGGATTTGTGGAAGGTCATTATCAAAGTGTCTTAAATAGCAACAAGTAATGCTTTGTTTTTGCCTTGCTTCTCTTTTATTCGGTACTTAGAAATTATTCATTTGCATACAGTATAATTTGAATCAGAACTGACGTTATATCCGCAGTTTTATTACTTAAACATGCAACTTCATAGCTTTTCTCCTGAATTTGAAACAATTTAATTGTTGTTAGCAAACTCAATTTTTCATTCTCAAGATCTTTTTAAATTTTTTTAATTTTAATTTTTGTTCAAATCAGACACAACACGCGTGCTAGCGAAAACTTTTGAGTCAAAGATTCATTTTCCCATTTAAGCTTGAAATTAGCTTCCTCTAACATAGCTATCCGTTTATCAAGCGTATATAGAGTCTAAAGTTATGGTTTTTTATATTTTGAAGCTCGATCAAAATGTTATGCACTTATCCTCGACGGACTTGATTCTAGAATCGGTTTCGCCAACACAATCATTTATTGATTTCTTACATTCTTCGCAACTATTAGTTGAACAGCTTTTATTGTTGACAGTTTTAGATTGCGACGTGCTCGTTGAACAGTAATCCTCGGGATAGTCTGTTGTAACATTGTTGTCTTGTTTGTAACCTATTTACGGTGCGCTAAGCAAGCAATTGTTTTTTTCTTTCATTAATGCACCAATCGTCAGGAAAATATTCGGAGACAATATTAAGAAACCACTATGACACACAATGTTGTGGGAGAAGGGTTGATGGGGAGAAATGCTCCAATTCTTATATAATTATAAACTATGGTCAAATTGCCCCCCCCCCCCCCCCCCACAGACTCACAATTATGATTATGCATTATGATTATGATATAATTATGTCCTCAGGGGTAATAGGTTCCCCATGTTGGACCTTGCAAAACAGTGTTAAAAAACTACACCGCTAATACAAAAGAAAGCTTATTTAAATACCTTTCTAAATGTACCAGTGCGTAACATCGGCGCCGGCTGGATAACATAATGTAAAAAAATAGCTAAAATGTCAGGGGCAACAAAGTTATCTGTTTCGAATAAATTTTTACTGTGTCCTCGAGTTTTTAGCTAATCCTAAATTGTCCCACATCGCCTGCGAAATTTCCAGTAGTGTTAATTGAATTTACATTTGTTCAATGTCACAGGCGATATATGCTTTTTATTCAGAGCTAGAGTGTATAATTATCACATTTTCGTCCGCTAGTTTATCATAGCCAGGTAGAAACTTTCCCGATGTTCTTTGAATTGGCAGAAATGAAGATGCACCAAAACAGTCAAATACGTTTGCACACCAGATTTCAGGGCTAGCAATGGATGTGCCACAATGAAAACGCTGGGGGTGGTATTGAAACCAATCCACACGGGCAAAACAAAACGTACAAACGCGCTCACCAATGGTTACGTTCTGCTTAATGAAATACAGAACACGTCCTGGTCTTGAATCAGAAGAATTGAAAGATACGTTACCATTATATCGATCAGCCCATTTGGCACGATTTAAGCGCAAGAATTGAGACCCATACTGTTCACCTCCGCACTCTAGCTACAGACGCATATTTATCATAGAACTCCGGAATAGCAGCAAGGGAAACATTTGGGAAAGCATTTGGTACACCTCTTTAAGGTATATCATTTCATCCTCATCAAGTTTTTCGATAGTGTGTGAAGCACCAAAAGAAAAACTGGAAACGTGAAACCACAATTCATTCGTAATGTCAACGACACCATCTGATAACTTCAGCAATTTCAAAACAATTTTGCGATCCAGAAATAACAAATCCGAATTGTCCCCACTTTTGAGTTTATACAATAGAGGCTGTAACTGATCCCTAAACTCGTCAGGAAATTCTAGATTACAAACAACTTGGTCTTTGGTAAACTTTCGCATCAACTGAAGCTCGATTGATTTGTTATTTGTGTAAAACTCGCCAAGAATCCCATTATATCGCTCAAAACTGAATAGCCAGAATCCAAAGACTGGGCCATAGTCAAACATACAATCGGCCAAATGTGTATCCAAATGCATGTTCGGTGTTATGCGCTGTCTTCCGTATAGTTTCTCGTACTCGCGACAAAACTGTAGCAAAAGAGAGTGAGATGAAGCAATATCTCTACGTTGGACTAACGGAGTGCAGATCAATTTGCACGCGTTGACAAACAAGCTAAGAGCCAGCAGCGATAGTGCTCATCAGGCAAAATACCATGTAACGCGTATGAAGAAAAAACAACAACCCAATTCTTCCACTGATCAGCAGTGAAGCCAGAAAAAGACTTAGCGATCTTGCCAGGAATGCGACCAATATTGGTTGGAACAAGGACTGCGTCAACCCTTTCTTGTACTTTTTGCAAGTCTGCAGCAGTTAATATAGATGTATCCAACCATGTCTCCATCACGTGCTTAGCGGTGTCAAGGAAGAGATTGTGCATAGGGTCTACAACTGTTAATCTGATGGCATCAAAGTAAGGCAGTCTAAGTAGTTCCGAATATCTTACTCCGTAACTGGATTCTGTGCGAGTTCGTTCTTCCTGAGTAGTTTTATTTTGAATGTCCTCCACCTGACGCGGATGTTCTATATTAGTACGTAATGGGCAAGATTCAAATCCCGAGTAGTCAGTCGCATCTCCTACGTTTCCTGTTATAAACGTTTTTGTGCATTTATTGCAACCATGGGCGGAATTATGGCCAGTGAAACCACATACTTTTCGGCTTGCAGGTATGTCGCACGCCACACACAACAAACTTGCTTTAAACGTTTCCGGAATATATTCAGAACCATGTCGCAATTTTACTCCCTCACTCCATAAAATTAACAACTCGTCAACAAGGGGGGGGGGGGGGGGCAAGTAAGTGTTAATGTGTAATTTCGGTTCGCTTGGCCCTGGGATTATACCAACCAGAATAACATTTTCTGCCTTAAAACGTTCACTTCTGGGCAGGTTCATTACAACTAAGCACATCACACCAGCAAAGTAAATAGTATGTTTGAAAGGCTGCATCCAATCCACATTTAACATTAAGCCATAGTTTCGTGGTGCAGCCAAAAACGGAACACCATTCAACACATGAAAATCCCGCCAAACTTTACCATCAAACACGTCACATACAACTTGCCCAACTGATCGCACCTCTCGCTCTCGCCACAACTCACAATGAGCAGTGAAGTCTACTCTTTTCACGAGACCTCTTAAACTTTCAATTACGCTTTGGTAACAGTACACTTTGTGGGGGTAAAGTTTCTTACTGCCGCACTTAAGAGTTACCTCGTTTAACAGAGTTGTTCCACATGCCTGTCTTCGCCAACGTTGCCTGTGATTTGGAAATTTAACAAATGAACATTTGTTGGAAACACGATTCGTCCCGACATTGTGGTAGCATTTATCGAATTCATACAAAGCATGACACTTGGGACATATAACATACTTAACAAACGCGTCATTAACTAATCCAATCTCTTTACGAAAGTAATACAAGGTGCCAGGGAAGGCCACGGCCAGACTAGCCACCCATTGGCTTGCCGAACCAGCAATCTCAAACCACCTTTTTAACCCCACAAGTAGAAATTCCATTCCATTATCTGAAATGTTAAAACAGATCCAAAAGTATGCCAGCAATACCACAAGACATCGGGCCAACAATATATTTAAGGATCGACCACAAGAATTTATACGAACATCCGTACAAGGCATTGGCCTAGTTTCATTTTGGGGGAAATCTTCTTCGACATCAGAAATATCATTCTCGTCCCATATTTCGCAAGTCAGTAGATCTTCTACATTCACGAAACCCTCTTCCAAAGTGTTAAATACTGTATCATCCTCAAAAATTTCCATATGTTCGTCTTCATCACCACTGTCGATCGTTGTTAGCATAACGTCTTTTTGCCAGGTATTGCTAACAGGGTTATAAAATCTATCTCGATGGTCTATGAATGTTCTGGCAGGAACATTACACTCGCAATGGGAACAAAACTTAAGATTTTCGCAAGAAGACATTCTAGAGCTTCTAAGTCAAAGTAGAAAGGTCGAAATAATGAAAATACACGAGTAGTAGCTAGGCATAAAAGTATACACGTTGGAACTCTACTTGATATAATTCTAGAACGTATATTCACCAATAGCTGCGCGCTTTTGTGGGAAAAAAGCGGGAAACTAGAAAAACGGCTTAGATGCCTTCGAGCTTCTCTTTTATATCTCAACTCGAATCACGATAAAAATGGAAAGACAACTCAATGATGAGGAAATGATGAGAAAAATCTTGGCTTATCAAAGAACCATTATTGAACAAAACGCGAGGATTCTTCGACAACAAGAGCAAGACAGAAATAACGAGGACCTGACGAGAAAATCACTTAACGTAATGCAAGTGCCGTCCATTGTGAGGGTAAGTACAACTTAATAAAGCATGAAAGAACTACCGTTTAACACACTCATGCACTAAGCTCAATGCACAAAGCAACCTATGAGAGCATGAAACAGTGCAGCCCAAATGCTTACAGCTACAATCGATAGGAATAAGGCAAAAAATAAAAAAAAAACATCAAAAATAACAAGTCAATATGACGTCGCTAGTAAAAACCGTAGAAGTACATTACAGACCGGGGTCGGTTGTTCAAAGCCAGTTTAGCTTAAACGGTGGATAAGTCCTAAATATCAAGCAAATTTATGTATTGATTTTTAAATCAATACATAAATTTACTTAAAAAATAAAAAAAAATTAAATTAAATTCGTCTGAAATGAACACTAATGTAGACGACTACATGGCTTGTGTTTAAAATTATTGCTCACTCATTTACAAGAGGAATGGGAGTACAATTTAAATTAAGAATTATCCGTAGTTTAAGCTTAACAGGCTATGAGCAAAAATAATTTTGTCAGTCTGTTCTGTCAAGCCAATAAGCATTTAATATTCTGGAATATTCGTTATATGTAAAAAGAAATTCATTTTACATCTTGCATTAATGTAGGCACTGTTAGTCTGCAGTTACTGATCCAAATATGCTTATTTTACAAACTGCTTCTCCATAGATGGAAAACAACAAACACCAAAATTACCAAATACCAGTACAGTACTTGTTTGAGCTGTTTAACTGAGATGCACAATGCACTTAAATGATTTCATTTTGGCAAACAGCAGATAAAAGCCAAAAAACCCCAGAAAAATAATCCCAGGTTTAGCTGCTTTGAAGCAAAGACATGGATCAACAAATGCAATATAACAGCCTATAACAGTAAATGTACCACCTTTTGTTTAAATTAATTATTGTATATCAAATGTCAAAATCCATTCATTCTGCACTTACAGCTAATTGCTTAAAAGAGGATCACATGATATTGGCAAATTCAATATGCTTGGTATATGTAAATACAAGATCATTAACACTATTAATGAACTCATATTAATGCCCGACAGTCATGCACACTTCAAAATTAAACGACCCACCTATGTGCAATACTTATAACTAAAGCCTGAAATTGTCTAATACCAGTATTTGTAATTACTATTATTATATAATTATTATTTTTTACTATGCTTACCAAATTTAGTTCATCTTCCTTTTCCAAACATATTATAACATAATTAAACCAAACATCTATAAAAAAACCCATTTTATATACCGGTAAATTATTTGTAAGATATAATGACCAGTAATACACATCTAGTAAAACCTGTTATTGATGCACATATTCATTAACTAGTTTCTCTCAACCATCTCAACCAATAAAAATAATATTATGTGTATATACAATGCATTGTTTAATAAATTCATGCTGCAACTGATTGCTGTAGATATTTTTTAGAATAAGGTCCTTACTTTTATGATAAAAAGCACAAAGTGATTGATAATCTGAGAATCAAAAGATTGATGTAATCAAAAGATTGATAAACTAAGAATTAAACAATTTGATTATTTTTTAACCAAACAGAGAAATGTTCGTACAGTGGTGAAAAACATGCAGCATCAATGGAATACTGCACGAAGGTAAAAAATCTAGAGAGCAAAGTATTATTAATTATTCATTTAAAAATAATTAGGTGCTATTTGGCTAAAAGGCAACTCCGATAATAGCAAATTGATACCAATATGGGGAAAAAGATCAATGAGTCAATTACATTGATTGTCACCAGCTGACATATCAATGATAATCATATTGACTGATTCATAAAGGGCCAGAGCTATGGCGGGGGGGGGGGGGGGGGGGGGGTGTATATCAAATTGGAATTAATATGATGGAGAAGCAATGTGTTAATTGTGGTAAGGGTATATTAACAGATATATATTTAGACAATTATCTAACTCATTTTTACATTGTATACATATAATCACATATATTGGTCTCAGTTAATTTTCTGCCAAACTAATTAAACTTTGAGCACAATTATTGTCTAATAATTCCCTTCAAAAGATTCCATTGAATCCAATGCACAGATTTAAAAGGCTCAACTAAGTACATATTACACTGTTTTGCAGCAACAAGTTTTCTAACTTGCAGTTTTAGAGATCCAGTCAATGAGAGATTAAACTATGCACTGTTAAACAACATCAAAGGGCTACAGGGATGGACAAGATTCCTGTGCACACAATAGAACGTGAGTAGTTCTGTTAAAAATCCTAGTTTTTGCATGGATGAAATCCAAAACATTTCCCTTGACAAATAAAATCATGTGTGATAGCAGGGGTATATATGCCTAATTAGATGAGTTTGTTAACTACTAATGAGACATGCTGCAATGTCTGTATAGTCTGGCAGATACATGCAGGGAAAAATGACTGAATATGTATGATATCAATTCTATTGTAATTTGCTTTAATCTTTTGCATGTCTTTGGAGACATTCAAATTACTTGTGCGCTCCTTTGAACACTCTTTTCTTCAATTTTATTATTAAGCTATTACTTTGTTAAAAATTGACAAAATTTTAGGTTTCCTCACTTAACAAATAACTGTTGAATGGAGCTCACAGGTAATTTGAAAGCAGCAAACATCCAGAAATGATTTTACTTGCCTCAAATGCAAATTAAAGGAAAAACCATAATTAAACTGTCCAATTTTGTCTAATTTATTCAAATTTGTCTAATTTTGTTTTCTCTTTAACATCCAATGTACCCCCTTACATTTTAATTCAGTATATGTTGATTAACATAAGGCCCAAATACCTGTTGCCTGTTAGACATGTCCATAGCAGTCAAAAAGGCATCAAGAGAAAGATGCATTTTATACTGCTTATTTGATCAATTAGGGTTGTCCCTGCAGGTCAAAACTTAAAACTGCAAAAACTCGACCTAAGCACAAAATGCATATTGGGTTTATATGAGTTAATGTAGGTTTGCAACAAGAGTGCTCAATGAATATAGACAGAGCAAAGTGTATAAGTTAGAACATACCTTAATAGGTTTATAGGCCTGTTTCAGACATCGAACTTCACATGTGCCAATTCGAATTCAAATGAGCTCAAACAAAGGCTTTGGCTCATTAACATTAGGTTCGATCGGCACATGAAAAGTTCGACATTTGAACTTAGCCTTGAAAACTTACCACTACAGGCTGTTTTATCCAAAGAGGAACTACCACCTGAAGATTCCTCTTTGGATGAAACAGCCGGTAGTGGTAAGTTTTTGAGGTATGTTCTAACATATATGATATATATAGCCAGTGGCGGATCCAAGGTAAGTCAAAATAATTTATAGCAGCTCAATTTTAAATTCAAAATAGTTTTATAACAATGTCATAGGTTATGAATTTCAAAAGAATAAAATCTAACCAATGAAGTTGCTTTGAAGATATTTTAAAATGTAAATATATCCTAGAATGAGCTGTGGTAATTTATTTTGACTTACCCTAGATCCGCCACTGTATATAGCTATGCTATGCAACCATACTATGATACTATGCAACCATAGTTCCGAATTTGTATTTGCTATTTATTACCTATTTGGGTTTAACACAGAAAAGGCGGATTTTAACTCATACATTTACTTGCTTTCCACCAATTCTCGACTCCATGCTATACAGTAAAAATTAAGGCCCATTCATACGATTTTGCCTCTTATAATACTAAAGAAAATCCTTTGTCAAAGATAGAGCTAGTCCCAACATGCGGTTGTGAGTTTTGAGCTTTATATGGGCAACGTTTATTGAATTAACTGCATACAAGCACATTGATATTGTATTAATGATCATTGTAACCTTTCATAATTGGCATAACAAGAAATTGTCCTTACCGAATCTTTGTATCGTACTGCTGTTCCAGATACATCCGCATATTTAATACGCTTCAGTAAGTCCAGTAAGTTCAAAAATAATGTTGTTCTACAAACGCGGTAGATTATGCACCCTTGCGCCCATGCTGTTACCGCCATCAATGACCAAGCAACCAAATCATGCTTCTACGAATCAATGATATCGGATGACATCCGGTAACAAATTATTCATATTTGTTACATCCGGTGTTTCATATCATGTAATGAAATTACATTAGTAAAACCACACTTGTAATTTGTTTATTTTATAGAAAAACTTGCAAATTTTAAAGGATTTCGGTTGAATAAATAAAGCCACATATAGCTTTATCATGCTACAGGTATGTACTATTTAATTGCTTGAGGACGAAATTAATAAAAGGATGAAATAAGTGCTTGGCGGCTTTCAAATTCAGGATTTTTTAATGTAAACGCCAAAAGGCAAAAGCTATTCTTAATATTACCATAGTCAATCGAGATATGGTCTGGAAACTCGGCAAACATGAAAGCCGATATAATGAGATGAGATTTTATGTTGAAGCGTCTTCATCTTCAATTCGTTTTTATTAATAATTCAGCATCTGTCAAGATACCATTAGATAATAGCCTCATTACGCCAAAATTTCATTGTCTTCCCCGTGCACAAGTTTGCAAAAACGTAAACAAAAAGATAGAACAAAGACTTTCGTAAGTCTCCGAACCATATTTCGAATGACCATGATATAGGCTTGATGTGCAGAGCTCAATGTGCGTGCGAACAACTTTTTTAGCTAAAAAAGTTAGTTATAAATATCTTGAAAAGTGCTCCTACAGTCCTACCTCCTCCGCAGGACCTTTTAGGGGCTCAAAGTCGAAGTGTATTATCACACAGTTAAGTGATTATGACAATGTACATGTGACTATATGCCTAGCTACTTGATACAACGTTTCTCATGTAAATGCAACATTTCCCCTAAATACTCTTTAGAAGCGTTGTTAACGTAATATTAATAATTAACAATTATTCGCCGAAGGCGAAGTGATGATTGGTGAATATTCATCGAGACGAAGTCGAGGTGAATATTCACCACAATCACCGAGCCTGAGACGAATAATTGTTTCAGTATAATTTCTTTAGCAAATCATGTATAAAATACATATATGAATGCAGTTTACTTCGGAAAATTTGTAACTCATTTGGAGTTTATTTGTAATTTTTAAATGGTGAGAAAATATTTAATAAGTTATTTGCAGACGATCATTACTTCAAGATAGTTTAACTTCAAAGTTTGTTTATATTCTTTGACTTTGTATTAAATGCAATTTTTCTCCATTTTTAAATTTTGGCAAAAGTATAAATCAAAGTATTTCATTAGCGGCCATGTTGAAAAAAATGCCAACTAGTAAATAATGCCTCATATTTACTGGTCAGGCAACCAATCAAAACGCTTGAAAATCATTATTTACTAAAGAAATTATACTAATAGCGTATAGTGTTTACTTCCAAAAATCCTGAAGGCCGCCAAACGCTCTATATTTATTTTTGTTAATCCTTTGTTATTCATGTCATCCTCAAGCAATTACATAGCAATTTAAAGTTATATGTGGCTTTATTTATTAAACCGAAATTCTTTAAAATTTGCAAGTTTTTCTAAATAAAAAGTGTTTTACTATAATAAAGTCAAATAGTCCATGTTTTACTAATCTAGTCCATGTTTTACTACTGTAATAATATACAAGGAAATGTTTCTGGGTTGTGATTGGTTGATTCGAGTGCAGTTAATCCCAAACATCACCCAGAACAGTGCAAAAATCTGTAACAACAGTGCAAAAATCTGTAACAACAGTGCAAAAATCTGTAACAACAGTGCAAAAATCTGTAATAAGCTCTTTGAGCGATGGGATTTACTCGCTGAAAAACCAAAAATATGGCGGCCGAATTTTCACGTTTGCTTAAAGATTTCGTCGAAATTTCAACACAACTTGGGATTCTTCTCTGACAATTATGATCACAAAACAAACTCTAAAGTATGCTGGAACTTTGTACATAAAACTTTTAGCCATGGCTTTTGTAAACATGAATTTTTTAAGCGAAGAAATTCGAGAATGAGTGCGCTTGCATAATGCGAAGTTGTAAGTACAAAATGCTTGTTTGGACATTTCCTTTTTATATTATTAATAAGTAATAGTATAATTTCTCGTGCAATTACGGAAAACAAGCACTCGTGAGTTTTTAAAAACCGCAAATAGCACTCGTCCTTCGGACTCGTGCTATTTTGCAGTTTTTAAAAACTCACTCGTGCTTGTTTATCCGTAATTGCCCTCGAAATTATACTATTACCTATACTAATTGAGTCCATGACAACCAGATGCCGCGTGCATGGAAGCAATCAAAGTTAAATACGCGGAAGGTCGTTAGATCATCAACTGCCTGAACGATAACAAAATACTTCTCGACGTTTCGACCTAGGGCGAAAAGTATTTCGAGAAGTAATTTTTTATCGTTCAGGCAGTTGATAATGTACCGACCGGTCAATTAAGATCATTCGAAATCACTTTTTCGTCCAGCTATATTTATCCGAATCATATTTGTTCAAAGAGCACTCCATAGTCTACGCCGCATGGTTCGATTACCTTTCTTATGTACCCTGTATTTTATCCATTGAACCGTTTCGGGAGAAAATCCAATTGACAATTTCCTTATTTCCTACGTTTTAACATTTGATATCTTGATGCATGTGTAGGTGCACTTCGAGCCCACTTTCACACGAAGCGCAGAAGGAATAACAGTACGGCAGACGCCAGCAGAACAGCAATACTACAAAGAGAGCGAAGACGAGCAAGGCTCACAAAGGTTTGTATGCATATTGTAACCTTCGAGATAGCCTGAGTAAACAGACGCTCTACCTTCGAGACACAACACAAACCAAAATTCTTGATACTCACATGCCTAGAAACTACGACGACGAAAAAAGGCCTTGGAGCTGACCAGTAGTCTGACAAGCTGCCAAAGAAGACTTGAATAAAGGGCTAATAATTGCAGCAATGTCTCCAGAGGAATCAGAGACAGAGTCTGAGGAAAGCGGGGACAACAGTGATGAGGAATTAAATGGTACACCGCCCCAAAAGAAGAAAAGGCTGGTTGTGCGACGCCCGTCCTGGAGGAGCCAGCGATTCAACGAGCGCCTAGAAAGCCTGGACAGAAAATCGAACAGACGAGCGTCGTGCAAAACGAAATCAATGGTACGGCCGAGGCATCAGGGTGCAGTTTTAACGTGTGAGCACCCTGAAGCCATACCCAACTGGATGATACGCTACTAAAGCTCTATTATACTTAACTAATGGATAAAAACTATAACAAACGAATGTTATTGAGTTGAAGATACTGTTGCCATATTATTCCAAACTTCTTAACCTTTATTGAAGACATTAGTTTTAAAAAGTGTACATCCTGAAATAAATGTTCATGCAGTTTACCGATTATATTTACTTTAGTCTTTACTTGCATAAGCAACCGCAGGTTTACACGCTCGCGCATCCTAGGCATCATGCATAAATTTAAGGTTTGCTATACAAGTTTACACAGGATGCAAATGTAGTTACAAATTGATTTTTTGCATTCGAATGCAAACCTGTTGCAAAGGCAGTGTTTGCCGTAAAGCCGATAGATGTAAACCTTGTACAAACCTGTGCCTAATATGAAATTTTCCAATGCTTTGCTTCACGTGAAAACCTGATAAAAATCTGCCGTTTGCTCAAAATTTGCACGCGATGCGAACCTGTTGCAAATCTTAGGTTTGCAAAAGGTTTACACCCATGCAAACCAGTGGCAAATATAGTATTTACAACAGGTTTGCAGTATGTTTGCACCAATCGGCTTTACGGTACACACCGCCTTTGCAACAAGTTCACACAAAATGCAAATTTAAAGTTTGCACGCTTGCAAATTCGCCAAACATATCGCAAATAAAGCGTTTGCTAAATGTTTGCTATTAGGTTTGATACCTTGCAAACCAAAATTTTCGCCCCGTGAAATTATTATTGTTTTATTAAGGGATTTATATCATAAAATTTTTTACCCTAGCTTTCCTTTCTCATGCTCATTTTTTTTATTTTACCCCACCCCAGTAATGCTATTAATTAATTTGTAGTTACCCCACCATTGTCTCTTCGGGCCCCACCCATGTCATAAATAATGACCAGTCCCTTATGTAACTGATCCCTAAACTCGTCAGGAAATTCTAGATTACAAACAACTTGGTCTTTGGTAAACTTTCGCATCAACTGAAGCTCGATTGATTTGTTATTTGCGTAAAACTCGCCAAGAATCCCATCATATCGCTCAAAACTGAATACCTAGAATCCAAAGACTGGGCCATAGACAAACAAACAATCTGCCAAATGTATATGCAAATGCATGTTCGGTGTTATGCGGTGTCTTCCGTATAGTTTCTCGTACTCACGAAAAAACTGTGGCAAAAGAGAGTGAGATGAAGCAATTGCAATATCTCTAAGTTGGACTAACAGAGCGCAGATCAATTTGCACGCGTTGACAAACAGGAGCCAGCAGCGATAGTGCTCATCAGGCAAAATACCATGTAACGCGTATGAAGAAAAAACAACAACCCAATTCTTCCACTGATCAGCTGTGAAGCCAGAAAAAGACTTGGCGATCTTGCCAGGAATGCGACCAATATTGGCTGGAACAAGGACTGCGTCAACCCTTTCTTGTACTTTTTGCAAGTCTGCAGCAGTTAACATAGATGTATCCAACCATGTCTCCATCACGTGCTTAGCGGTGTCAAGGAAGAGATTGTGCATAGGGTCAACAACTATTAATCTGATGGCATCAAAGTAAGGCAGTCTAAGTAGTTCCGAATATCATACTCCGTAACTGGATTCTGTGCGAGTTCGTTCTTCCTGAGTAGTTTTATTTTGAATGTCTTCCACCTGACGCCGATGTTCTATATTAGTACGTAATGGGCAAGATTCAAATCCCGAGTAGTCAGTCGCATCTCCTACGTTTCCTGTTATAAACGTTTTTGTGCATTTATTGCAACCATGGGCGGAATTATGGCCAGTGAAACCACATACTTTTCGGCTTGCAGGTATGTCGCACGCCACACACAACAAACTTGCTTTAAACGTTTCCGGAATATATTCAGAACCATGTCGCAATTTTACTCCCTCACTCCATAAAATTAACAACTCGTCAACAAGGGGGGGCAAGTAAGTGTTAATGTGTAATTTCGGTTCGCTTGGCCTTGGGATTATACCAACCAGAATAACATTCTCTGCTTTAAACCGTTCACTTCTGGGCAGTTTCATTACAACTAAGCACATCACCCCATCAGAGTAAATAGTATGTTTGAAAGGCTGCATCCAATCCTCATTCAACACAGTTACCTCCTTTAACAGAGTTGTTCCACATGCCTATCTTCACCAACGTTGCCTGTGATTTGGAAATTTAACAAATGAACATTTGTTGGAAACACGATTCGTCCCGACATTGTGGCAGCATTTATCGAATTCATACAAAGCATGACACTTGGGACATATAACGTACTTAACAAGTGCGTCATTAACTAATCCAATCTCTTTACGAAAATAATACAAGGTGCCAGGGAAGGCCACGGCCAGACCTGCCACCCATTTGCTCGCCGAACCAGCAATCTCAAACCACTTTTTTAACCCCACAAGTAGAAAATTCCATTCCGTTATCTGAAATGTTAAAACAGATCCAAAGGTATGGAAGTAATTGAAAAACACAAAATGGAAGGAACGCATACTAGATACTATCTGGAAAAACAACCTTAAAAAATATGGGAGCACTGCAGTTTGTTAAGGAAGGCTGTGGAAATGATGTATTATTAAGGGTTACAGACTGTTGTGAGTGTTGTTTTACAATATATAGTCAGTGTTTTGTTTGTTCGAATAATGTTACAGGCTTTTGAAAAACAATGTCAAATCACAGGTTACTGTAAATATATATACAGTAATTTTAAACGCAAATGGATAAGTGTAAATATGAAGTACTTAAAATTAAAACGTGCCCAAACTATTCTGCTGCCAGAGAACAGCTTAACATCTAAAGCGTTGAGCAATACTGGGACTTGCCAATTAGGGAATCGCGCGCTGCTCCACGACCCCAAAGACTGAAATTAGAGACTTGAAAACTGAGTGAATCGAATAGCTTTTCTGAAAGGCTGGAAAGACATATCACACCTTTAGTATTATTTACTCGTATGTTTGGGTGAGATCAACGAAGAAAATATGTGAAAATACTTTCTGTATTTGCATGAGGTTAATCAGCGATCTATTGTTTAGATAGCTACAATAATAGCTATGGTGGCGATTAGAAACCAACATATATAATATATACACACGCCTGATTGACAAATAAAACTTTAAATAAATTTAAGCCATAGAAAATGTGCTTGTCTGCAAGTATATTGGTAGTCGTGTGATGTTGCTCATACTATTAACGGGAATTAATACTCCTTGTGTTGTTTGAAAATTTTGCCAAATTTGACGAGCCCATTGTTTGTCTCACATGACAAACTTACGTAACCTCACATGAAACATTTGAAGTTTTTAATAAACCATATGGGACGTGGGGTTTTTTGCAATTTTAAATAATTTTTCAAATATTTTCACGCATTGCGGTAGTAATACTTATTTTTTCAGGAAAGCAAATTAGCGTAAACACGTACGATTATGTTTTGCAATATTGGATCCAAAGTTTGGATCTAAATTTGCAGCGAACATTTCTTTATGTAAACCTACTTCCAAAATTTATGGCAAACTTATAGTTTCCTGAGGGTTTGCAAGCATGCAGATTTGTTCAATCCAGTACATTTGCTTAAGTATGGAGGGGGATAAGGGACAAAATTGCCGTATAGCAAGGTCGTAAGTCGTATTGGGAAGATATTGGTCGTATCTGGCCATAGTCGTACTGAAGGGGCAATAGTCGTATTGAAGAGGCAGAAGTCGTACTGAAGAGGCTTTAATCGGACCTGAACGTACCGAAGAGGCATTGGTCGGACCTAAACGTACCGAAAAGGCATTGCTCAGACTGAATAGACCGGGTAGGATTTCAGTTGTTGTAGGTCAGTGGGTTGTCTATTGAACGATTGATCGCGGGCTCACGGTATTCAAATAAAGAACTTAGTTTTGCACGACTGCTGCCCCTTCAGTACGACTATTGCCCCGTCAGTACGACTGCTTCCATATACGACCAATATCTTTCCAGTACGACTTACGACCTAGCTATGCGACGATTTTGTCCCTTATCCCCCTCCATACTTAAGTGCAATCTGATGGCAAATATTGAGCTAACCGAACGCTGTCAAATTTCATAAACGCATATATGCAAACTCGTTTTCAAATATGGAACTAAATTTGCAACGAAATTCTCTATATGTGAACCTACTTGCAAAATTCAAGGCAAACTTACAGTTTCCCAACGGTTTGCAAGCGTGCAGATTTGTTCAAACCACAACGTTTCCTCGCGTGCAAACCCGTGGCAAATTCTAAGCAAACCGATCGCTGACAAATTTCATAAACGCAAATATCCAAGCACCTTTGCAAATTTGGAGCTAAATTTGCAATGAAAATTTTTATAAGTAAACCTACTTGCAAAATTTAGGGCAAACTCATTGTTTCCCGAGGGTTTGCATGCGTGCAAGCAGGTGCAAACCTATAGATTCGCACACGTGCAAACCTGTAGCAAACGTTTAGAACATCTTGCACTATGCAAACTTAAAAATGCAGGCCTGCAAACTCGTTGCAAACTTAGCAATCAGATTTGCGACCAGTTTGTCCACGTGCAAATTTTGTGCAAACTTGGATTTAAGTTTGCACCCATGCAAACCGATTGGTAAATTTCTGGCAAACTAGAAGGCTTGCACATTTGGTATTTACACGCTTGCAAACCCCCAACAAATTTGGTGATCAGGTTTGCAAAGAGTTTTGGCATGTGTAAAAATTTTTGCCAAATCCCAAATTTCGCCCCGTGTGATTGTGTTGGCGAAACCGATTCTAGAATCAAGTCTGTCGAGGATAAAGTGCATAACATTTTGATCGAGCTTCAAAACATAAAAACCATAACTTTAAACTCTACGCTTGATAAACGGAATAACTATGTTAGAGGAAGCTAATTTC
The DNA here is from genome assembly GCA_963855995.1 of Muricea muricata. NCBI lineage: Eukaryota > Metazoa > Cnidaria > Anthozoa > Malacalcyonacea > Plexauridae > Muricea > Muricea muricata. The sequence continues at coordinate 120,023,716 of OY979716.1, forward strand.
AAGCTTAAAAGGGAAAATGCTTGAAAATGGCATTAAATTGATAATGGAAAACTACACTTGGCTTGAAGAATTAATGAAAATATCACACGTGGTTAACGAAATATGTATAATGTCGCTCGCGCTACACACCCACGGTATTTTCAACATTTTGCCAACGCGCGAGTGCTATTATATTAAATATTTTGCCAAACACGCGTGCGATTTGTCATTTATATTTCTCTAAATCTCTAACTGTTTAATTTCCTACACTGTTGTGAGTCGTGAACTAATTAACATTTATTGACTGAGACCGAGGAAAACAGTATGTTTTGTGGACCAGAGACTGTCGATGTTGCCCGAGGCGAAGCCGAGGGAAACATCGACAGTCGAGGGTCCACAAAACATACTGCTTTCCCGAGGTCTCAGTCAATAAGTATTTTATTATATACTGAGTGTCAAAAGAGAAGAAAAGTACCACAAATCAATCAAACATGTATAAAAAGGATTACCTTTTACCTGAAATAGCTCCTTGAGGCTCTGTAGATTTGTTATTTACCGGTGAATAAAAGTAATGTCCACCGCTTAGCTACGTTGCCAGGGAGACAGTAGAATTTCTCCACTATCACGTGATATGTTCTTCACCAATAAGAAACAGGAATAAATGAACTTTGACACTCAGTATATAATAAAATATCTTGTTTTACTCTACACATGTGTGATAAATAATTAAACACATACGCTCAGCTATTTTCACCTTGTCTTTCGCAGATTCGCGAATGGTCTAAACGAGCATATCTCCGACCCTGTTTTGAATAAGTTATTGAAGTATGATTCACTGATTTATTGTTTTGGTCTTTGTAAGAATTAAGTGTGGTAGTAAATATGAAAAAAGTATGACACTTCAATTAGGAAGGGCCTCCACAGTCTAACGAAATATTTGATCGATAACAAAACGTCCACAAAATATCTGTGTGTTCTGGACGCGTTTCAAACGCAAATGGAACGCGAACGCAGGGTTACTTTTAATTTCTGAGCAGTACTGTAGCAGCAGCATTTTTTTGTGGTAGATAACTATTTAAAATGTACATTTTAGCTTTGAAAAAAAACTAGCTACTTTGTACCAGTGTTGCGAATTTTCGAGAAAATGATAAAATTATGCCGGAATTTGGCTAAATAGAATATTTCACTTTGCTCCAGAACGTGTTATAATTTGAGTGATTTATAACATGAGCAAAGTCAAATGTCTCTATATTTATGCGACTGAAGCCTGGATTATTCTAATAATATGTAGAGTTTGACTGCACTACAGACACTGGCAAGGTTAGAGATTTTTTCCAACATCGAGTTTTACCCACCACAATATTGAAATAACTGCCAATATAATGGTCATTGTGTAAGGCAACCGCTAACTTTCTGTACAGATATTATATACGTATGGCACTTCATATTACAATGTTAAATCATGTTGCAGCCAATCGCGCTCTTCCTCGTTTTGCTAGATCTTCAAGACAATAATGACATTCCAGAATTACTCTTTTCTTCGACCAGTCTGGCCAGACATATTTCGTTTTGTTTGTTTTTTAATTTCAAGCCACCGTAAATACAATTACAGTAAATCCAGGAATATGTGATCTATGTTTCATTGGGAATGATTTTGCCCTTGAATAGTCATCATGCACATTGTAGCAAATATTTGCGCACCAAAATCCCGTTTGCCTCCAACAAAGACCATATAAGGAGAAGGTTACTATACTGTCACATGCTGCTTGAACAAGCTTGGATAACAACCTGGCAATCATGTCAAGGTCAACATTTCATAAAAATCCTCCTCACCCAAATGTATACAAAGCAGCTCCTTCCTGGAGAATACAATCATTGTGAAGCTAATCTCAACAAGGTTCGTGTATGGAATAAATCCGATGAAAATTTTAAGAGAACTGGTCAAAGAGAACAACATCAAGATAGCTGAAAGTATGTTAAAATTTTGATTTTCAGTATTTTACTGAGTTAAAAATAATTAAATTGAATAACAAACCGAGCAACTTCTGATGCTATTTGTCTTTGTATGACACGACAAAAAAATATGGTTATGATACTTCGTCTTTTATTACGATCATTGAGGTTTCTGCACAGCATTATTGTCACTCACCAGAGTAATTAAAAAGTCGACCGTTTGACCTGCTAGTGGTGACATCATTACTATGGACGTTTACCCGACACTTTGAATCGTTTCTTTCAGGGCACCTGAGTGTAGATCCGACCGCTGCATGCGCTGTAAACATGGCTGCTGTTGATTGCGATCCCAATGGGTTCGTCAAACGCAGGTTGGTATCATCAATTGCATTATAGACAGGCTACGTGTTATGTACAAGATAGTTGTAGGCAAATTTGTAAATCAGATATAGAGCAAATGCAAATGGCCAACACGTTCTAGAGCAAATTGAAATATTCTATTTACTAAAATTCCGGCATAAATTTATCATTTTCTCAAATATTGGCAATAAAATTATTTTCTTCAAAGACAAAATGAGAATTTTAGATGGTGTTTCGCAACAATTTTTAGGGCCA